>PVLD010024335.1:0-25663 GCA_004027595.1 Dinomys branickii
AAAAAAAAAACCACCAATAGTTGCTGCTTTCCATATTGATATCTTCGAAGTGTGTGTTCAGGATAACACATACAGACATACAACATTGATCAAATTTAAGTGATATCATACAATAGTAGAACCATGTTAGCCCTCCTGCATATATGTATATTCATATATACATACATACATTTTTGTCTCTTTCTTTTCTCCTTTCCCTCGACCCATCTGTTCTTTGTTTTTGAACAGATTTCTTTCATGACTCTTAGTTTATATTTCCACCCTTAGGTTCTTACACCAGTGCTACAATACGTTGCCTGCACATGTACCGCTGATTTATTTCACTTATGAGTATGGACTCCAGTTTTGACCACTTGCCTACAAAGTCCCCAAAACTGTCTTCTTTATAGCTGAATAATATTCCATTATATAAAAATGCCACAGTTTTTTAATCCAGTCTTCTCTGGATGGACACTTGGGTTGCTTCCACATTTTAGCTATTACAAATTGCACTGCTATAAACATGGGTGCACATATATCAGAGTGATACAATGTTTTCAGATCTTCTGGGAAAAAAACCCAGAAGAGGAATAGCTGTTTTGAATGGAACCTATAGACCTAGTTTGTTGAGAAATCTCCAAACGGCTCTCCACAGTGGTTGCACCAGTCTGCATTCCCACCAGCAGTGTAATAGAGTCCCTATTTCTCCACAGCCTCGCCAGCATCTGTTATTGGATGACTTTTTCATACTGGCCAGTCCTACTGGGGTGAGATGAAATCTCGATGTTGTTTTTATTTGCATTTCTCGGATGACTAAGGATGTGGAACATTTTCTTATATATTTATTTGCCATTTGTATTTCTTTATCTGAGAAGTGTGTATTCATCTCAGATGCCCATTTCTGGATTGGGTCTTTGAATTTGGACAAGTACGTGTTTTTTAATTCTTTGTATGTTCTAGATAGAAGACCTTTGTGTGAGGGACAGCCAGCTAGGATTTTTTCCCAATTTGTAGGTTTTATTTTTACTTTGCTGGTGATTTCTTTAGATGTACAAAAGCTTTTCAGTCAAATGAGGTCCCAATTATTGATTCTTTGAAGTGTTTCCCTTGCAGTTTCATTTTTGTTCATGAACTCTCTGCCAACTCCTATGTCTTCAAGATTTTTACCTACTTTCTTTTCCAATAGATTTAGAGTTTCTGTTTTAATATTGAGGTCTGTGATCCATTTTGACCTGAGTTTGGTGCATGGTGATAGACTGGGGTCTATTTTCAGTTTTCGGCAAGAGGCAAGCCAATTTTTCCAGCACCATTTATTGAACAGGCCTTCTTTTCTCCACTGTGTTTGGTTGACCCCTTTGTGAAATATTAGGTAGCTGAGTGGGATTTTCGTTATGGTTGCATCTTCCAGTCTGTTCCATTGATCCTCAGGTCTGTTTTTTAGCCATTACCAGGTTGATTTTATTACAGTAGCTTTGTAGTATAATTTCAGGACAGGGATTGTGATTCCGCCTGACTTGTCCTTATTGCCCAGGATTGCTTTTGCTATTCTGGGTCTCTTCTGGTTCCAGGTGAATTTGAGGCATATTTTCTCTAGATCTATGAGGTATGCTAACGGTAGTTTAATGGGTATTGCTTTGAATCTGTGCAACAATTTTGGTAGCATGGCCATTTTTACAATGTTAGTTCTTCCTAACCATGAGCAGGGTATGTTTTTCCACTTATTGAAATCCTCTTCAATCTCCTTTTGAAGAGTACTGTAGTTTTCACTGCATAAATCTTTCACATTCGTTGTTAGATTGATTCCAAAGTATTTCAATTTCTTGGTTGCTATTGTAAAGGGTATGGTTTCCTCAACTTCTCTCTCAGTCTGTTTGTTGTTCTTGTATAGGAATGCTATTGATTTCTTTGTGTTGACTTTGTATCTGGCTATGCTGCTGAATTTGTCAATTAATTCCGGGAGTTTTCTTGTGGAGTTTTTGGGGTCCTCCATGTATAGTATCATGTCATCTGCAAATAGTGATAGTTTGACTTCTTCCTTTCCTATCCTTATTCCTTTTATTTCTCTCTTTTGTCTGATTGCTCTGGCTCGTGTTTCCAGAACTATGTTGAATAGGAGTGGTGACAATGGACATCCTTGTCTTGTTCCTGACTTTAAAGTGAAAGTTTTCAGTTTATGCCCATTTAGTATGATGTTGGCTCTTCGTTTCTTTTAGATAGCTTTGATCAGATTGAGGTATAGGCCATCTATTCCTATTTTTTCTAAGGTTTTTAACATGAATGTATGTTGGACTTTATCAAAAGCCTTCTCTGCATCTATTGAGATGATCATGTGGTTTTTGTCTTTGGCTGTATTAATATAGTGTATTACATTAATTGATTTGCGAATATTGAACCATCTCTGCATTCCTGGAATGAATCCTACCTGGTCGTGGTGTATAATTTTCCTTATGATTCGCTGTAGTCTATTTGCCAGTATTTTGTTGAGTATCTTTGCATCTATGTTCATTAGCGAGATTGGCCTGTAGCTCTCTTTCTTGGCTGGGTCTCTCTCTGGTTTTGGTATCAGTATAATACTTGCCTCCAGAAATGTGTTGGGGAGAGTTGCTTCCTTTTTTATTTCATTGAATTGTTTGGGAAGTGTTGGCACTAGATCTTCTCTAAATGTTTCATAGAATTCTGCTGTAAATCCATCAGTGCCTGGGCTTTTCTTTGTTGGTAAGTTTTTAATGACGTTTTCAATCTCATTAATTGATATTGGGTTGTTCACGATTTTTACATCTTCCTGATTCAATTTTGGCAATTTGTACCTTTTTAGGAATTTGTCCATCTCTTTTGTATTTTCTATCCCATGGGAATACAGATTTTCAAAGTAGGTATTAATGACCTATTTTATTTCTTTTCGATCTGTAGTGACTTCCTCTTTTTCATTCCTTATTGCATGAATTTGAGATCTTTCCCTTCTTTTTTTGATAAGTTTGGCTAGGGGTTTATCAATTTTATTTATCCTTTCAAAGAACCAACTCTTTGATTCACTAATTTTTTGTAGAGTTTTCATCTCAATTGCTTTAATTTCTGCCCTGAGTTTTACAATCTCCTCCCTTCTTTGGGCTCTTGGTTTGGCTTGTTGCTCTTTTTGTAAGAGTTTGAGGTGCATCATTAGGTTATTTATTTGCTCTCTTTCTATTTTCTTTGTATATGATTTCATTGCTATAAATTTCCCTCTGAGGACTGCTTTCATTGCATCCCACAGATTCCGATATGTTGTACTTGCATTTTCATTTATTTGTAGGTAATTTTTAGTTTCTTCTTTAAATTCTTCTGTGACCCATTGGTTATTCAGTAGGTTGTTGTCCAATTTCCACGTGTTTATGTGGTTTTTGGAGTTCTCTTTATCATTAATTTCCAATTTTATTGCACTGTGGTCTGACAGTATGCACGGGATAATTTCAATTCTTTTGCATTTAGGTAGATATGCTCTACGGGCCAGAATGTGGTCTATTTTGGAGAAAGACCCATGTGCAGCTGAGAAAAATGTGTATTCTGATGCTGTGGGGTGGAACACTCTGTATACATCTACTAAGTCCATTTGTTCACACTTTTGGTTCAGGTCTGTTATTTCTTTGCTCAGTTTCTGTCCGGTTGACCTGTCTCTTTGTGTCATAGGGGTGTTTAGGTCCCCTATTACAATAGTGTTATTTGTTATTTGATTTTTTTGCTTCTTTCAAGATTTGCCTTGTAAAGTTAGTTGCTGCATGGTTTGGCGCATAAATGTTTAGGATTGTTACTTCTTCCTCTTGCAGCTTTCCCCTAACTAGTATGTAGTGGCCTTCTTTATCTCTTTTGATTGTTTTTTGTTTGAAGTTTACATTGTTTGCAAACATAATAGCTACCCCTGCTTTTTTCTGGGGACCTGTTGCATGGAGAATTGTTTTCCAACCTTGAACTTTCAACCTGTGGATTTCCTTTTGAGTAAAATGTGTTTCCTGTATACAGCATATCGTTGGATTGTGTTCCTTAATCCAGTCTTCCAATCTTTTCCTTTTGACTTTTCAGGCCATTTACATTAATGGTTATCATGGTTATATGTTGGCTTATTCTACTCATGTTATTTATTTGATGTTTTTCTTCGTTTGCTGTTTATTTGCTTGTTCTGTTTAGGGAGTTGTTTCTAATGTTGTTCTTGGAATTGTGGTCTCTTTTTTCTCTGTCTGGAATATCTTTTAGTGCTGTTTGCAATGCTGGTTTGGCATTTATGAAGTTCTTCAGTTGTCCTTTGTTGTGGAAATATTTTATTTCTCCATTGAATTTGAGGGATAGTTTTGCAGGATACATCAGTCTGGGTTGGAAGTTGTTTTGTCTTAGAATCTGTAATACCTCGCTCTAAGTTCTTCTTGATTTCATGGTTTCCGTTGAGAAGTCTGCTGTGATTCTGATGGGCTTTCCTTTATAGGTGATCTGTTTCATTTCTCTAGCAGCTTTTAATATTGTGTTCTTTTGCTGGATATCTGGGATCTTGACTATTATATGCCTGTGTGTGTTTTTCTTTGGGTTATGGATCACTGGGGTTCTATATGCCTCGATTAACTGAACTTCAGTATCTTTTACCTTGTTTGGGAAATTTTCTGCTATTATTTCAGCAAATATTCTTTTTATATTGTTTGTGACGTCTCCTGCTGTTTCACACCCTAATATAACTCGAATATTGTTACGTTTTGCCTCATCTTGGAGCTGTTGGATTGACTTTTCTTGTGTCTTTCATGATAGTATGAGATTCTTCCTTTCACGCTCATAAGCTGCCATGCTGTCTTCAAGTTCTGAAATTCTATCTTCGGTTTCATTTAAGCGGTTTTGCATGCTTTCAGTGTAAGTTTTCAAATCCTGGCATTCTCTTTGGACCTGTTTCATTCTTGGTATTTCATTCCTAAATTGCTCTTGTAACGTTTCCATTTGTGTCCTATTTTCTTCTAGTCTTTTGTCTATTTCTTCTCTATGTGTACGGAACATTTCTTCCATCATTGTTTTCAGCTCGTTTTTTGTCTGAGAGATCATTGCGGGTATGTGGCTTATTTCTGCTTTAAGCTCTTTTATGGCCTGTTGGAGTTGTTTCATTTCGGATGCAATCGTTTCATAACTTGCAGGTATGTGGCTTCCTGGTTCCCCTGTATCCTCGCATTCAAAACTTGTTCTGGGTCGGGTTGAGTCCTGAGACTGCGTTTTGTTCTTCTGTCTTCCCATTTTTGGGTATCAGATTCAAAATATTGAGCAATAAATTCCCCAGGCAGTTCAGCAGGCAAAGGTCTGCTGCAGAGGCTGCTCCAATGTCTTCTCTTCGGGGGAATGTCCCTCAAGCTTTCTGCTGAGAGTTCCGCTTAAAAGGCTGTTCAGATGTTGGTTTGCTACTCCCTATCGAGAGACCTGGGTGGGGTGTGTAAGACCGCTCCCCCGCCCTCCCAGGGTTCCCTGCAGGTATAGGGATGGATCTCCTCCCCCATTCGGTGATCTGGTCGCAAGCGCAGATAGCTCACCAGTTTTCGGAGTCCCTGCAGGCAGGAAGGTTCCAAAGTGCCAGTTTTTTGTGCTATGCTGGCGATCCGCCGCTCGCAGCCACTTCTGCTTCTTCGCGCTCCTGCAGGCCGCTGAGGGCCTAGGCTGGGTAGCCGGCCCAATGCGCATGAGATCTGAGACTGCCGGGCGTTGCTGCTGCTAAAAAGCCGATTTCTGACGGGAGTCGCTGGAAAGCTGTGCCGGTTTGGGAGGTGGGCGGGATTGAGCTGTCTGTGCCCCCAGGGCGCTCGGACCCAGCCAAGCCCCTCCCCGCGTGGAGCGTCTCTGGTGCCCAGCGTTTGGGGCTTTCCCGCGTCTCGCCATGGCAGTTTGGGCCGCCCTACCGCATCTCCCCCCGGCAGCTCAGAGAAACACGTCCAGTTTGAACTTCCCAGCCGAGGTCCTGGCTTTCAGCTCGCAAGTCTGTCTCGAGCTGGTGGTGTTTATCAAGGAGGATTGCTCCTCTGCTGCTCACCTGGTCGCCATCTTCCCAGAACCCTCCAAGCTCTTCTTGATTTCATGGTTTCTGTTGAGAAGTCTGCTGTGATTGTGATGGGCTTTCCTTTATAGGTGATCTATTTCTTTTCTCTTGCTACTTTTTATTCTGTTCTCTTGCTGGATGTCTGGGATCTTGACTATTATACGTATGGGTGTAGTTTTATTTGGGTTATGGCTTGTTGAGGTTCTATATGCTTTGTTTAACTGCACTTCAGTATCTTTTACCGTGTTTGGGAAATTTTCTGCTATTATTTCTGCAAATATTCTTTTGATATCATTTATGTTGCCTCCTGCTGTTTCATTGATTCCTATTACTCAGGTATTATTTCTTTTGCCTAGTCTTGAAGCTGTTGGATTAATTTTTCCTGGATGCTAGATGACTTTAAGAGATCCTTCCTTTCAGTCACTAGCTTCCATGCTGTCTTCAAGATCTGAAATTCTATCTTCAGTTTCATTGAAGTGGTTTTGCAAGCTTTCAATGGAAGTTTTCAATTCCTGGCAACCTCTTTGAATCTTTTTCATGAGTTCTAATTCATTTCTAAATTGTTCATGTAATGTTTCCATTTGTTTCCTATGTTCTTCTATTTTTTTATCTGTTTCTTCTCTATATATGTGGAGCATTTCTTCCATTATTATTTTCACTTCATTTTTTGCCTGAGAGATTATTTCTGCTTTAATCTCTTCTATGGCCTGATAGAGCTTTTTCTTTACTTCAGATGCAATCATTTCAGAAATTGCAGGTATGTGGCTTCGTAGTTCTCCTATATCATTGTTTCCTGGACTTGTTCTGAGTGGGGTTGAGTTCTGAGGCTGCATTTTGCCTCTCTGTCTTGTCATTTTGGATGTCAGATGAAAAGTGTTGTGCAACACACTACCCTGATAGCTCACAGATGACTCGAGCAACCCTAGTTTACCTGGATATCAAACTTATCCACAGATGTTAGCTGACCGTGAGGCACTGGGCCCAGGAACCCCAGACGACTGCTGCAATGGTTGAGGAAAGTTGTCTTGCCAAGTAGAGCACCACAGGTGTGGGTCTTACCTGTCAAAGGTCCGCCGTGAAACCTGCTCTACTGTCTCTGTGAAGCTGGGCTCCTTCTCTATGGGAAACTTTGGGGAAGTCTTGCAGGCGCTGCTGCTCGGGTGGAGTTTATTCACCCGGCTATGGTCTCGCAGGAAAAACTGCTCCCATAGCTCCGCCAAGCTTGTCTGGCACCCTGCGGGAAAGTGGTGTGGGCGCAGGCAATGAGTGGAGCCCAGGGCTGGCCCGAGCGCAGTGTACCTCGGAAGCGCTGCCCCCTTAGCTGCTCTGAGCTGGCCTGGTGCTCTGCGGGAAAGGTCAAGTAAATAATATATGTTAAATAACTGAAAAGATATTCAAATTATGATGAGA
The DNA here is from genome assembly GCA_004027595.1 of Dinomys branickii. NCBI lineage: Eukaryota > Metazoa > Chordata > Mammalia > Rodentia > Dinomyidae > Dinomys > Dinomys branickii. The sequence continues at coordinate 7,415 of PVLD010024335.1, forward strand.
TATCTGTAATTTTTGAGATTAGAAGGTATTTATTTTGCTCTTTTGTCTTAGTAACACTTATTAATAATAATATAACTATCTAAAATAATTTAAATGAAGTGCTTTAAAATTTTAATAGGTGTATTCTCATTATAATGAATAAAAGGCCATGAATAAAAATCTTTGCACAAGAAAGATTCATTAATTAAATATTAATTTTTGCACTTGGAAGCATAAAAGCTCACTACTTTGAATATTAAAGAAACTGCAGGACACGTAACTCTAAAATTAAATGTTACATATTACAAATGCAACATGTTTACTAGACTATATAATTAATGCAAATTGGATTCTGATTGGAGGTTTCAAATTGGAAATTATTAACAATACTCTAAAGGAAAATGTGTGAAGAAATATATATGTAGAGGATGGAATTAAATTACCCAGCCTCTCACTTCTACATGTTTGAATATTACTTACTCCACAAACACAGATCAATACACAATCACATCATTTTACATGTTTAACCCTTTTCTTTATCTAACAACGAATTTTCTTTCTGTGTGCACAAAACTATAAAATGTCTGAAATAAATTAATATATTCTGTAAAGAAAGACTTCCTTTGATAAAGATGCTAATTCTTTCTTCAAAGTAAATATAAAGGAAACTCCCTTATGAAATATCAACAAGATTTAATTGGAATTTAGTTTTATTTTCCTAAAATTAATCTCAAAAAGCAAAGATTGAAAGATATAAAAGAACATTCTGATAGAGGACTTGTCCTACTGAATATCAAGAAATTTGAAAATTATGGTAGTTAAAATGGTGATATTGGCAGAGAAGTAGACAGACATGCCAGTCAAACAAAGAAAAGAGTACAAAGATTGTGCATCTACACCCCTTTCATAGTTGAAAGCAATGACATGAGACACTGATAAACCCAGGAGGAACAAGAAGGAAAATTCATAAACCATTAACAACAAACAAAATAAAAAGATAAAGAAATATGCACACAGGATCAAACTCAGATCATATAAGTATTTAATAGTCTACTGAAAATATCTCAAATGTCTGGGAGAGAATAAAGGTGTATACCTTTCAATTGGTATATGATTTCTGAAACAAAATATAAAAACAAATCCATTGTAATTTCCCAGACCTGTAATCCCAGACCTCAGGAAATTGAGGAAGAAAGATTGTGAGTTCCAGGCCATCTTAGGCTACATAGAGAGATACTGTCTCAAAAAATGTATTAAAATAAAGGGAGAAGCATCTAAAACTTTGTGGGTCTTATAAAATATTTCTAAATTTAACTACATTGAAATTAAGGGCACATACCTATATTCCCAGCACCTGGGAGGCTGAGGCAGGAGAATCCCTGCAAGTTCAAGGCCAGCCTTGGCTTCATAGTGAGATCTTGTCTCAACAAAAAAAAGGAAGAAAGAAATTAAAGGACTTGAGCAAAAGCATAAGCTATATCTAGAAGAAGTATATTTAGTTGGGTATAAAGCATATGAACTGTAAATCAAAAATAAAAAAGCATATAATCTTACAGAGAATGGCAAAAGTTGTGAAAATCTTGTGTTATTACTCAGCCAATACAAGACAGTGCAAGCTTAATATCCTTGCATCTGGCTTCTTTCTTGATCAGGCTCATATCTGTGGTGTTTCCCACACGAGTTGCTAAATGTTTAAAATATCGCTCCATAAGCAGGCATTGCACATAATAGAAGCTACATATGACCAATAAACAGAGAAAACAAGCGATGAGGGAAACACAAAACGTACTTCTGATGAGGCCATTCGCAACCAGCGGATTGGAAATATATGAATTTTGATGATACCAAATGATCCAACGAATATGACGGGAACATTTATGAGTAGGTTTTGTGAGTTTGGATCCATAAAACACTTGGAAAAACACGTGGGAGGTTCTTAAAAGTTGAATATTTTACTATATCCTACAGGCTTCTTATACCACACAGGAATACATCTAAGAGAAACGCTTGCACGTGCATAACACAAATGCAATTTCCTCCATATATAATATCAGGGAAGCTTTGCCTCTATTCCCTCTTTGCAAATATTTGTGTCTTCAAATCTACCATCTTCCTTAAACTCAGGCTGTGTGATGGTAGCTTCTGCATGTATGCCTGTAGCACAAAGGGAATACAAGGATGTGGATGTATAAGCCAGCCAGGGTCAGAAAATTAAAATGAATAAAACCAGACATTAATATATAAGTAAATCTTCCTGATCTGCGATGATAATGTATCAACCACCTTTCCTAGAATGTTCGCTGCATGGTACACATTTTACAGAATACTCACTGTGGTTAATTCATTAATTTCCACAACCTTCCTGCCTTTTTTCTTTCTTTATCTTTTCTTTCTTCCTTTTTTCCTTTTGTTTTTATTTGCTGTTTTTTTTTTTTAATGCTGGGGACTAAATTAACACTAAGTTAAGCAACATCTCTAGACTCCCATTGCATTTTTTAAGACAGAGACTCCTTAAATCACTAAATTATCCAAGCTTGCAGTCTTCTTGCCTCAGCCTCCAAGAGTACTGGGATTAGAGGCAATGTCAACCCCATCCAGAAATCTCTAAAATATTTCTTTGAGATTTGGGCTAAGATTATTCTAACACACATGATCAAATTTTTCAGAACCCCAACTCTGAAAATCATAACGGTCCCTTTCTCAAGTCTCTTTCATTCCCCCTCATCAACCCTACTGGGCTTTAGCAATTGTGCAAAACTTCAACTCACCTCTGAACAAAGTTCATTGCATCAAATTTGTGTAATTAATCTCTTGGGTGATTCAATCTGTGACCGTGTTTAAAATGTTGAAATAAGTGCTGGGAATTCAGAATGAGGAGCCTAAGAGAACAAACACAAAGAAACAGAGAAATAGGGGTTTATGATCCAACACCTTGCCACCAAGATCTCTGGTTCATCAATAAATTAGAGTTCATAACTATAGCATCTTTTTGTGCAAATATATAACACATATTTGCTAGGAAATTTAAAGTTGATTCCTCATATACATGACATTTCAATTAATAAGGAATTAAATTAGCTTCTTAAGAGTGTATCTAATAATATTTTAATGATGCCCTGTACCTTTCAGAGTACTATTAATTTTATGCATTCTCCCCAATTTTTAAACGAAAATAAATAACAATAGAGAAGAAAATTGAGGGCCAGAGAGCTAAGGTGTCTACCCAGAATCACTCTATTATTTCTGAATTTAATCCTAGCGCCACATTCAAATTACTGTTTTTAACCAGAATATTTTATTATTCTTATGTTTTCCTAAAATTAATTTCTTTCATCTAAATAAGATTTATGGTATTTATTCACACTCATTCCTAGTCCCATAAAAATATCTTTCCCCTTGAATTGCTTAGTATAAGTGGTAGGTGATTGCATTTTCTTTCTTCACATTAACTGTAAAAAATAAATTTGTTTTTGTGGAATAATGCAGTGTCTTAACAAATTAAAACTACTTAATACAGAATATAACCACAGGTAGCTTCTTACCAAGATAATGTACAAGATAGTGTAGTCAAGCTTGACAGCGTTTATTCAGGAGGACCTCATTCAAGCACAGCTCAGAGGCACAATTCTGACTTCACGGCATGTTGCAAATTCACTGCATCTGCACAGTGAGAAAGGGAGGATGAAAAACATTAAGAATTATTTTATTATTATTGCTGGAGTTGCATGAAAATGCAGTCAACAGTAAAATGTAAGGTGTTAAAAGATACAAAAGATTATATGATACTGTATATTGGTTTAACTCAACCGTAGTTTAATTTGGAAAATGTCATATGTAAATATAGCTCTAGAGAATCCACATACATGAAACTGAAAAAATAAGTCTGAATAAAAGGAAATGAACTCAAATAAAACAAACCCAAAATGCTTTAGATATAATTTTGTCCAATAACTTAATTAATATTAAAAACAGTCAGCATATAATTATAATAATTATTGCAGTATATTGATGTAAACCTCCAAGGATTATACAGTTTTCAGAGAACAGCTTTTATGTGAGGGGTTTAAAGTACTTTAGGCTCTTCATACACTTTGAAGTTATCAATATGCAATGCAACAACTATTGTTGATTACCTGTTGCTTTGTCTATAATTCAATTTTGATTATACTGTTATTGTGCTACTTTGTGTCTCTTTGTTAATGCTTTACTCTCTTTTGTTGATGTTGTTCTTTTTCTTTTACACTTTAAAAAATTTAAAAAATTATATAAAAAAATAAAGTACTTTAGGCTCTTCATAAACATTTTAAGTATTTCATGCCACATGTTATGTTAAATTATAATTGTTTCATAAAAATTCTATAATGATCTGAAAACAGCATACTAAATTTCCTTTGATATGCTTTTAGTGTTTACAAGTCCTTTCAGTTATACACACTGCTCTAGAAATACATTACTTGCAGTTTTTCTTTGTAGAATATTTGTGGTACCACCCAGTTCCCTTAAAGAGTAATTTACACACAAGGTGTGTGCTTTTCCCAAATTTCTTTATGGGTAAAAAGAAAGAGAAAGCAATCCACAATAAAAACAGAGGAAATATTTTGCAATTATTCTTCCCATGAGTACTATTCCATAAAAGATAAAACTTCTCATAATTGGGACTATGAAATATTATTTTTCAAGTCATGTGAAATGTTCTCAGAGCAGCAAGTCTTTACCATAGTTTATGACACCAGCAATAACCATGGAATTACCAGTGAACATGTTTACTGTTAAAGGTTAGTGGAGCTACCTGTGGTAGAGCTGGCATAGACTTGGCGAGATTATTGGAGAAACGTAACACTGTGGGTTAGAGCAGAGGTGTGACAGCAGAGTAAGTGTGAAAGTGCTGTGGTCTTTAACTGAGAAATGTGAGCAGCTTGAGAAGCTACAAAGATCAAGAGATTCTCCCCCTTGACTCTCCAGAAGAAACACTGTCCCAAACAAAGTTTAGACCTCTGGCTTTCAGACCCATAACAGACCATTTGTACTGCTTTAAGCTGTTGATAATTAAAACAGCAAAAGCTGCCGCTACATCAGTGATGCAGCGTAACCTCGCTTGGCAGTCAGTACTCGCTTTTTCATATTTCCCACTGTGTCTAGTAAACAAGGATCATGCATCAGAAGTTCTTGTTTTATCTCCATTCAAATGAAATTTAAACTTCTGGTGATCAAGTGAAACTATTAATATATATTCATGGCAAAAATGCGATACATTATTTGTACAGCTCTTGATAAATGTAACAAGTCAAACACAATTTCAGTATTTTAATAAAAAGCAGTTTTGAGTGGAAAATCTAATAAGAATAATTTACTGATATACCTTAAAAAGTAGAACTCAGATCTATTTCCACCATAATATTTCATGGACAGAGTTATATTCAAGTATTTCAAAATGTCTTCTGAATTGCTCCACTCCAAGAAATGTGTTTCACCAATTTAAACGCAGTACAAACTAATGATTGTGTGACGATTTGTAGATAGAGAACAGTGACCTTCACCATAAGCTTCAGTAATCTGAATGATGTGCCTAGTAGACTCAGGGCCACCCCGGAACACAGCACTGCATATTTCTACTCACTGTGTAGAGCTACTACAGCCTATATTTAATTTTACTAAACTTAGTGTGTGTTTACGTCAGTTTGTTCAGAAAAATAAAACTTATTCAAGGTACTCTTACTTGCAAATTTATATACTTTATCTGAGTTCATACTTTAGAAAAAGTTAGCTGCATATTGCTGGAAAGAAAGGATGAAAGAGTTAAAGTAATTGTGAATGGTAGCTCTCATCAGAAGACGTTTGCTATTAGACATAAAATTCAGAATTCCAGAGGATTTGTATAGTTGATATGGAAGTAGAAGCTGAAAAAATAGATGTCTATATATGGAACTGAGAACATTGACTTAAAAAAAGGTAGTCCTTGGTTGCAGTGGGTCACTTTTTGCGGTACCAGGGATCAAACTCAGGACGTTGCACTTGCCATGCAGGCACTTACTCCCCTGAGCTGTATCCCCAGCCTGCAATGGGTCACTTTAAAGTTTTGGGTAAAATTACCACATCCTGACTTTCTATACAGCTAATAGGCACAAAAAATCATGATATTTTAAATTGTAGAGAGATACTGACTGAGAAATTCAACAGGATTGTTTCTATGCTCAGAAAATTGTTACATCATCAAACTAACTGTTACAGTAAGAATCTTCCCCTTATTCTTGTTAATTTTCATGCCATCCAATCTACCTGAAACTAACCACTCTCCACACTGTCCTCCTACTGGCTACTGATTTACTGATTTAAGGATTTAAGGGAGTCATCTGCACACTTATGTAAAATCTAAATACGTTTCTCTTGATCTCATTCATTAATTTCCACTCTAACCTTCATCAGTCTTTTCATATCTTCTTCCTAAGTCCCACGGAACGTATTACGGATCAAGGTGGAAAGATGGTAACTCTTGTATCACACAAAGTGTGGCACACGGGAAGGGATACGCACTGATTAACAGCTGTAACAGGGCCAAGAAAACAGTGCAGTCTCCACCCATGCTTGCTTAGTAAAGGGTTCAGCAAGCAGAATAATATGATCATGGACTGAATTTGAAGAAAAATGAGATAGCCCTACAGGAAGAAAAATTATCCAATATGTTTGTAAATTTTATATGTCAGCTTGACTTTGCAATGTTATATAAACATTAAGTCTACCATCGGTCTTGAGGTTGCTATAAAAGCATTTTTAGATAAGTTGAAAGCTAAAGTCAGCACACTTGGGTAAAGCAGATTTTCTTCCATAACGGATGCCCCAGCACCTGTTCTTCTCTCCCTGTCTCCCTGTCTCCCTCTCCTTCTCTCTGTAAAATGACAAATAGTAGAAGATAAAATAGATCGATTAATTGATAGATGATAAAGAAGTATCATACTCATTGCATTGTATCCATTTACCTTTTCTGGAAAGAAAGAAATTAATACATACTATGTATTAATAAAATAGGACAAAGAGAATGTTGTGCTTCCAATTCCCTTCCCTTACTTCATTTAAAAATTTGGAAAAAGTGCAAAATTTCTAGAAGCTGATATTGCACTCATTTATTGTATTGCCTCATCAGAACTACTCGGTGGATTTACCAGATCTTTGACTATTTTCTTTTATTGTCATTGTATATTCAAGAATATGTGTATTGCTTTCACTAGAAGGATTGTTTGTGACCTTTGCACTTGACACAAGGAGGGCTAAATCCCTCTTGTAGAGCAGTGGTACAGTATATTCTACTTGTGCTGAAAAGGTATATGACTGGGTTTCTGTTCCACAGCAATAGCATCTAAATATACCCTCTTATATCCATATACATGGATATATCACATATATTATATTATACTATATATGATATTATATATTATACATCATGTGTTTTATATCAGTAATATAATAGCATGATATATTCTATATTATGCTCTATATTATGTTATAAATTATATATATATATGTGTGTGTGTGTCCTCTATTTTGTGTGGATGTAATAAAATTCCAATAGAGATCTTTTGCTATTACCTAGATAGAATTGGTGACTACAGTCCACAAGAGAGAACAAATAACACTATTCCTCAAAGTCTAGTTGCAGGCAATTCTGAGCTCTTTGTGCTGCCCACCATCCTGTGGTACTCCTTGTCCATTTCTCCTCTGATCTCACTTCCCCATAAATGACCAAGACCAATCATTTCACAGAATTTATCTGGCATTCGGCTTTTTATCTACACTAATAAAATGCAAAGACACAGAAGACAAGTGTACTCGCTCCTTACAGCTGGGAGTGTGTTGGGAAAGATGAGGCACAGTCAGAACGCAAGTGATAAGACGAACACTGATGAAGAGCACAGGAACGACGCAGACGAGCGGCAGACTTCGGGGACGTTCAGTGTCTGAGGAAGCACTTCTGGGTTGTTTATTACATTTTTCAGAAAAGCAGTTATCATGGGCACAGTTGTTCAGTTATGCTTAGGTCAATGGCAGATAATTGTTGCGATGTTTTTGAATGACATGAATGAATTTCCTGCATTTAAACAAGCTTTATGCCCACGGAAATGTATACAGGTCAGTTAGTCTTCTATAAAACAAAGGTATGGGTTTCCCCACAAGCAGAGTGAAGTTTTATTGTCTTTCTACTCATAAGACGAAATATAATTCCTGGGGGTTTACTGTGGTGCAAAGCTATTCCCTTTCTAAATTTTTTCACTAAATTTATTGGAACAATTTAGGTATGCATAATGATCACACTCATCGTGGAGACTTTGTGTCTGCACATGGTAGATCTTGGTTCCTCTTTTCTTTCCATTCCCCTCTTCTCCCTTCAACAATTATTCCCTCCTTATTTACAAACTTTGTTTCCATGTTTCCATCTTATTCTTTTTTTCTCCTCATTTTTCTTTTCCTTTCCTCTCCCCCTCCCAGTTCCCCTTTTCTTTTGAACACTTTCTCCATTGCACAATATCTAGTACACATTTCTGTTCTTAATCACACTTTCAGTTTCTCACAGCAAAGAGACAACGCAATATTTACATTTACACATGTGCATCCAGTATATTTCACTTAAGAGTATGGTCTCAAGGTCCATTCATATAGCTATAAATGTCTCAAGTTTATCCTTTTTTATGGCTCAGTATTTCTGCATTGTATTAGAAAAACACATTTTTTCCACTCACTGGTCATTCATTCATGGGTATTTGGGTTGTTTCTAAGATTTAGCTATTACAAACTGTGCTTCTATAAACCTGGGTGCATATACATCACTGTGATATTATGCTTTTAATTCTTTTGGGAGGATATCAAGAAGGGTAAAACTGGATTAAATGGGACTTCTGGCCTAATGTTTTGAGAAACGTCCACACAGATTTCCACAGTAGCTGCACAAGTCTACACTCCCACCAACAGTGGCTAAGGGTTCATTCTTCCCCACAGTCCCATTCCTAGAATGTGTTTTTGGTTGATTTTTTATAATAGCCAATTTTTCTGGTGTGAGATGGCATCACAGCATTGCTTTAATTTGCATCTCTGAAGTGACAAGGGATATTGAACGTTTTTTCATATATTTATTTGCCATTTGTACTCATCTGAGAAGTGTCTGTTCATTTTGCCCATTCTTGGTAGGGGTCTTAATATTGGGGGTATCTTATTTTTTTCAATTATTTATAGATGGTAAATATAGTCCTTTGTCCGAGAACAAATGGGTAAGATGTTTTCCCAGTCTGTGTGTTCTCTTTTCACTCTGTTTGTGATTTCTTCTGCTTTGCAAAAGCTTTACTATGATGGGAGAAAGGGAGGTGAAGGAACGAAAAAGAATATATCTATACACACACCACACACACACACACACACACACACACGAGATAGTTAAGATAGATACAGATAGTTTCTCTTATTCTAATACTTTTTAACAATATGTCATACCTATATCTTGTACTTTGTACAATTACTATGAATATAACAATACAAAATATACTAATTATTGTTACTTTCCTACTAACCTGTTTTGAAACTCTTTTTCATTGTTATTTTTACTCTTTTCTATTTAAAACTAGAAAGTAAGATGAGATCTCAGCTATTATTTCTTGTAGTATCCCCCATGAAGTTTGGGTTTTGTTAATGAAATCTTTGACTACATGAATGTCTTCAAGAGTTATACATATTTTATCTCCTAGCACCACACTGATTCAATTCAGATGAGTGTTACAAGTTGACCACCAGTTGTCAGTCCACAACATTCTCTTTTTGGTTTGCTTCATCTCTATTTTGGTATCAGGCTAATGCTAGCTTCCAGGAATGACATTGAGAGTACTGCTTCCCTTTCAATTTCATTAAAGAGCTTCAGGAGTAGTGGAATTATATCTTCTCTAAATTTCTTGGAAAATTCAGCAAAGAATCAATCAGGACATGAGATTTTCTTTCTTGGTAAGTTTTTAATTACATTTTCAATTTCATTGACTGATATTGGGTTATTTAGAATTTTTTATTTTTTTCATTTTAAAAATAAAACATTGAAAACATCTTAAATAATACACATATGCTTAGAAAATAACACCAAAACAATACTGAGGAATGCATAAAAAAGTTGTCGTATTTATACATAATGGAATATTACTCAGCTATAAACAAAGATAATCTCAAAGCTTATATAGGAAAATGGATACAACTAGAGACCATTCTCATGAGTGAAACAAATCAGACCCGCATGAGTAAACACAGTATCATCTCACTAGTGTGAGAACCTGAAAGAGTGACTAAAATCTAGGAGGTACAATAGACATTGTGAAAGGGAAGGAAACTACTCAAAAGGTAAGAACAATTGCGATGAGAGAAGAGAAAAGAAAGTAAGGGGAAAATATTTGGAATTTTTTTATATCTTCTTGACTCAATTTTGGTAACTCATATCCACCTAGGAATCAGTCTGTTTCTTCTGTGTTTTCCATCTTACTGGAGTAAAGGCTCTTGATTACGTAGGTATTGATGGTCTGGATCTCTTCTGGAATGTGGTACTTTTATACTTTTTATTATTAGCTGCATAGAGTTGAGAGTTTCCTTATTTTTTGGATAAGGTCGGCTAGGTGTTCATCAACTTTATCCAATCTTTCAAGAATCAACTCTTCAATTCATTGCATTTTTTCTCTTGTTCCCTTAGTCTCAATTGCTTTAACTTCTTCTCTGATCTTTATGATGTCTTTCCTCATACTAGCACTTAGCTTAACGTGTTCTTCCTTTTTTAGAAGCTTGAGGTTCAAAATTCGGTTTTTTATTTGAACTTGTGGGGTTTTCCTGAAATTTCAGTACTGTAAATTTTGGTATTGGGATTGCTTTCATTGTGTCCATAAGTTCTAGTATGTTGTATCAGCACTGTCGTTTAACTGAAGATGCTATTTAAGTTTCTGCTTTACTTTCATCTGTGACCCATTGTTTGTTCAGGAGGGTGTTATTAATTTTCCACATTTATGGAGTTTTTGTGTTTTGTTTTGTTTTGCCCTTGATTTCCAATTTCATTTTACTGTAGTCAGATAATATGCATGGGATAATTAATTTGCATTTACTTAGCATGCTCTTTGAGCAATTATGTGATCTGTTTTGGAGAACAATCCCTACATGGCTGAGAAGAACATGTATTCTGATGCTGTGCGGTAAAATACTCTGTAGACATTTGCTAAGTCCATTTGTTCACAGGTTTGGTTCAATTCTGATACGTCTGTTTGATTTTAAATCTAGTTGTTCTATCTAATTGTAACATTGGGGTATTAAGGTCTCCAATTACAATTCTATTAGAATTTAGTTGATATTTCATGTCCATTAATATTTTATATAATTTGCATACAGTTGAGTGCACCTGTATTTGGTGCATATCTATGTATGATTGTTATCTCTTCTTGAAATTATCACTTAACAAGTATGTACTGACCTTCACTCCAAATATTTTCACTTCTTGACTTAAGTGTTTGTCTGTGAAATCTATTGTGATTCTGATGGGCTTTTTAATAGGTGATTTGCTTCTTTACTTTAAAAGCTTTCAATATTCTGTTTTTGTGCTAAATTTCTTGAATCTTGATTATTATATGCCTTGATGTAGACTTATTTTAGTCATGGCTATTTGGAGTTGTACATGCTTCACTTACTGTATGCTTAATTCTATTTCCATGTTTGCGAAGTTTTCTGGTATTACTTCTGTGAGCAGGGTTTTTGACGTCACATATACTGACTCCTGCTTTTTCATTGATTCCAGTCAATCATATGTTGTTCTTCTTTGCACCATCTTACACTTATTGGATTGTTTTTCTATGGTCCCTTTCTATTTTTAAGGGATCTTTCTTTTTGTGATTGCTAACTACGATCTTGCCTTCTAGATCTGATATTATATCTTTACCTTCTTTCATTAAACTTTGCAAATATTTAATGGAATTTTTAACTTCCTGGATATCTGTTTGAATACTTTTAATGGATTCCCTTTATTTCCTATATTGTGCATTCATGGTTTCCATCTTTTTACTATGCTATATTTTAGCTATGTGTATTCTAGACTTACTGAGTAAGTCTTTCACCATGGTCAGCATAATTTTAGCATATGAGATTATTTACATTCTGATTTCATATATATAATGACAATATATTATATGATACATTATGTATTTTATAATATAAAGTGTATATCACATACATACATGTATATATATTCTCTTATTTCTGCTACTGCCATTGCAGAAATTAGGTGGGTAGCTTCTGATTGGCTCTCTCTCATTGCCCTCTGGATTTGTCCTGAATGGGCTAAAAGTCTAGGGTTGCATCTTTCTTCTACATCTTATCACTTTCTGTTTTATATTTTAGTTTGTTTTCTGTGTGGTTGTTTATATTTCTATGTCATGTAGCTTTCTCTCTAGTATTGAGGCTTCCCTAGGAAATGTCTATTACTCCAAGATGTCTTCTAGGTGTAGCTGGCAGCTGGTCATTGTGTCTGTCCCAAGATTCTATATTCCTACTGTTATGGTTGATACACTGTGTCAACTTGGGGAGTCTAGAGGTTTGGCTGAGTGACTCAGCAGGAAGCCAAGGTGCTTACTTTGTATACAGCCTGAGCCTGTGGAAGAGGAAGGCGTGGAGACTGTGTGAGAGCTACAGGAGCAAGATATATAATTATATAACGAACTCCAACATAAACCAGGAACTTATATGTAATGAGATTATTTTTGGCCAAATGATTTTATCATCAGGGGAATCTGAACTTAAGAGGAATAGGAGACAAAACCTACTGATAACTGAAGAGAAATATTGTAGAAACAAGACTGAAGGACAAAGGATGATCATATCACCTTCGGAAAGATGGAAAAGGAGGCAGAAGAGAAATAATGAAGGATAAAGCACAATAACATAGAAGCAAACCACAAGGACTAGAGACAAGTTCATTCACATGAAAATATAGAAAAAATCAAGAATAGAATGTTGAAGGAAGAGAAAAGAGGAAAAAACAAACCAAACAAATAAACATCAAAACTTAAACAATCTCCGCCCCCTAAAACTATGAGAAAAAATTCCTCTACTGGCCCCAGTTCTGTGTTAGTTCCCTACTTTGAGCCAGAATATGTACGGAGAAACCCTACCTAGTCCACAGACGGATAACTGCTGAGTACGGGGCTGATCTTGGTTACAATACTGACACTCCGCATGCATTGGTTGTAGGGCAGTGAGAGTGCCATGGTGCCACCGGCCAAGGCCATTTGTATGCTCTCAGCACTGATCTCGGAGCAGATGTCTGCTTCTAGTGCTTTTATCCAGGGCTAGGATTGGTTTTTGGCAGCCATCAGAATGGATCTGGGTGGTCTCAGGTTCTACTTCTCAGCAGAACACCTCCAGTCGGCTGTCCCACTTCTGGCTGTCTATTGCAACTACAATGCCCTTCCCTCATCCCACTCCTTGAGGCTGGCAGTGAAGCAACCTAGAAGACTGCTTTGCTGCTGGAATTTGAATCCCAAGTCCTTTAAATAAAATGACAATCCCTCCTGCCCTCTGCTGCTTCACAATGTCACTGTGTGCTAGACAATGCCCTAGTTCATTCATCAACTGCTGACTCTCGGGGATGCCACTCAGGAAGCAGTGTCTTATGCTCCCAATGCTGCCTCTGACCACACTAGACTTTCCCAGTCTGAATCAAGTCTCCACGTGCAAGTAAGAACAAGTCGCTTTTGCTGCCTTCCTGCCCTCCAGACTGCACCACCTTTCCAGGTCTGCAGCAGTGAGCTACTTTTCTGTTTACAGCAATGAATCCTGTTTTCTTCTCCTCTGTCAGTTCCCTCATGGTTCTCACGTGTTCTGTACTCTGCTTCCTCTTCAGGCTGTTGCTTTCCAGACTCTTGGCACTTCCTTCTGGAGAAGCTGAGCTGCTTAGTCTCAGACCTCTGCCATTTTTCCTGCTCCCCATTTTTAATTAAAAGTTCCAATAAATGTTGCCCTTAACTGGAAAATTATCAAAATATTCTTATTTATAAGAAAAAAGAAAAGAAGGGTATTTAGGGTAGTAAAATTATTCTCTTAATAGGAAATTTTAGTAGAGGATTGTCACTGTGCTTAGGGCAGTGTCTCTTTCTTTTCAGTCTAACAGAGTTAGTAGGAATTTTTCTTTTTTTGTCTTTTAAAAATAAAGGAAGAAGATATATTAACAAACAGACATACATTTATAAAATAGTGTAAGAACAATACAGATAATACAGAGTTACAGACAAAGTGGTAGGAAATTAACAATGGTTGTTATATTACGTATTGATGTCTTCAAGGTGGTTTCTCAGGAAAACAAATAGAGACATGCAATGATGATCGAATAAGTAATCATTAACTGTTCCTTTCAGTAAAGCAATAGAAGACAGTAGTATGACTGTTAGCTGTCCTGTATATGCAGACATACATAACAGAGTTGGTAGGAGTTTCTGGCAGAAAGTGGATATACCTTGAGATCATGGCACCAGGTATCTATTTTTCTGCATTCAAGACTAAAAAAGATGAAGAACTTACAATGTTAAGCACTTTTTAGATATTTAAAAGTTCTTTTTATTCTGTGGTTGACTGTCCATTTCTCTTATTAACATGATTTGTGTAAACACCAGGAAAAATCAACTCATGTAAAAAGATTCCTATTTCTTATCTTCTTTTGGAATATAACAGGGATGGCTTGGATATAATTTTTCCTTGAAATAATCTTTGTTTCAGAGTATTTTGTTTTTAGTGTTTATTTGAATGTTATCCATTCAAACCTAGAATGATAGAAATGTTTATCCTCAAAGGGGCATTCAACAACAAATACTTATTGAGTATAAAATATAAGGAAAAGGGACATTACAGTGAAAAAGTCAGAGATACAAACTTTAAAAGAGTGTAAGCATTATATGGTTCTACTACACGTGTTTTTCCTGTTAAACACAAATATATAATTGGAACAGTTAGAATTATACATGGAACTTACTGAAATATTAAACACTAAATAGTTCAGTATATTTATTTGAACTAATAAAGTTCACATATTCAGTAAATTGATCTTTTTAGAAAATCTCCTTAGCTTCACATTGTATAATAAATTCTTTCTCTAACCTAATGTTATTCCCTCCTTAAAAGATGAATATAAAAAATCAGGAACAATTCTATGAATTAAAAATGAGAATAAAAATTTTTGTTACCAGCAATTAGCACAAAGGTTTTCCTCTGTATTTATAGCACAAACCATTATATATATACATACACATATACACACACACATATTTTCCAAAATGATTAATATTTCTTAATCATTTCTAACATAAAATAGTTTTGAATTTAAATATCTCTGCAAAATATCTAATTTTAGTGGCTTTAATTGCATGGTACAATTGTGAAAAGTTGATTGCCTTGCTAAATTTCACACTGATTTATTTTTACCACATAAAAATAGTCATAACATTCTAGTTTGTAAGCTTCACTGATACAATTACACCACAGTTTCAATATGGAAATTAATACTGAAAAGTTACTTTTCAAAGCTGTGTTCGTGACCTTTAAGACAGAAAGAACAGGGCTGGGGATATAGCTCAGTGGAATAAGCGCTTGCCTAGCAAGTGCAGGGTCCTGAGTTCGATCCCCAGTACCGCAAATAAATAAATAAATAAATAAAAATAAAAAACATAAATAAAAGACAGAAAGAATAATGTGGTTCACTATTACAACGTTGAATCAGTGCTAAACTTAGGAAAAAGGCCTGGTGTATATCAGACCATTTACCTTAAACACTAATGTATTATGAAGTGTCACTTATAGCTATGTAATATAAATTGATACTATTCCAAAGTGTTATAATGCAGGACTTCCTAAGTAATGGTGCATGTTTAAATTTGTAATTATTCAAATATATGTATATGTATATATATATTAGACAGAAAATAAGGAAATATATTAAGTACAAAAAGGAAATATAAAAAGAAGTGGAGAAATTGGAAAAGGGAAGAGAATAAGAAAGCAAACTGACTAATGAGCTGTTTTGGTGTATGCAATTTATGTTTAGTTTAGGGCCTATTAGAAAGAAACATAGATAAAACATATGGCAAAGATATTGTTTCTTTCTGGCTAATTTAAACTCTAAAACTTAGCAGGAATTTGTGAGAAAACTAACAAATACATATTTAGAATATATTTCTGATCCCAGACAACTTTAATATTCTCATAACATGAAATTAGTTCTTTACCAAAAGGAACGAGAACAATAAAATCCAAAAGGGGAGTACAGCTTACTCAAGCTATTCAAATTTCTTTGAAAAGTCTCATAAGTTATTATTCAAGACTTCATAAAATATCACATTTAACAACAAAAATGTTCATGTGAGCTGCAAGTTATACATTCCTTTATATTGATGTACAATACGCTCGTTCATAACTTCAAAATATACTTCAAGTGTTGTTTCACACACAGCACACTTACGTTGAAGTGGAGGTACCCAGCTATCAGCCCCGCTCGTGATTTACACAGCAGCAGCACGTTCTTCCTCACACTCTGCAATACTTGTGCTCCAGTCCTGTGCTCTGACTCGAAACAGCTCATAAGAACAAATAAACATACTATGAGAGACAGAAACCGAAATCAAAGTAAGAGCACTAGCAACTGGCCCAAACACCTGGAAAGTCTTAGGGTTCTGTCTCCACTTTCTGAGTAGATAGGCTCATGGATGGATTATTTAAATCAATTAACTATCCACTACTAATGACTAAGTTTTCAAGTTAGTGTTTGTTTTTGGAACTTCTTGTAACATCTCTAAACCTAAGCTTTTTTAGGTAAATAGAAATGAATGTGAATCTACCAAAATTAATTGCAGAAAAAAAAAATGTCAACTTGGCCACTCTCTGCCACCTACCCGCAGTTCCTCATCTCTCTACATCCTTACTAGTTATGAACACAGAATTATGTACTATCCTTCTGGAGCAAACTAAGCTCAATTTCTCTTTACACAAGATTTCCTCTTTTTTTTCTTTTAAATAAAAGTACAAAAACATATTAACAAACACACACCAATTAGCATAAAAAATAGTACAATCACAACTGATCTACAGACAAGGTGACATGATCTCAACAGTGGTTATTGCTTTACCCATTGATATCTTCGAAGTGTAAATATATGAACCCATATACAGACATGCAAAATTGGTCAGACAAATAATCCTCTCAACAACAGAAAAACACAAAAACCAAAAATCCAAACAGAGAAAACAAAACAGGCAAACAACAACAACAACAACAACAACAAAAAACCACCAATAGTTGCTGCTTTGCATATTGATATCTTCGAAGTGTGTGTTCAGGATAACACATACAGACATACAAGATTGATCAAATAACCCGTCATCGATTATTCCTTAGCATTAAGTGATATAATACAATAGTAGAACCATGCTAGCCCTCCTGCTTGTATGTATATTCATATATACATACATACGTTTTTGTCTCTTTCTTTTCTCCTTTCCCTCGTCCCATCTGTTCTTTGTTTTAGAACAGATTTCCTTCATGACTCTTAGTTTATATTCCCACGCTCGGGTTCTTACATCAGTGATACAATACGTTGCCTGCACATGTATCGCTGATTTATTTCACTTATGAGTATGGACTCCAGTTTTGACCACTTGCCTACAAAGTCCCCAAAACTGTCTTTCTTTATAGCTGAATAATATTCCATTATATAAAAATGCCACAATTTTTTAATCCAGTCTTCTGTGGATGGACACTTGGGTTGCTACCACATTTTAGCTATTACAAATTGCGCTGCTATAAACATGGGTGCACATATATCAGAGTGATATGATGTTTTCAGATCTTCTGGGAAGATACCCAGAAGAGGGATAGCTGGTTTGAATGGAACCTCTAGACCTAGTTTACTGAGAAATCTCCAAACGGCTCTCCACAGTGGTTGCACCACTCTGCATTCCCACCAGCAGTGTAATAGAGTCCCTATTTCTCCACAGCCTCGCCAGCATCTGTTATCGGATGACTTTTTCATACTGGCCAGTCCTACTGGGGTGAGATGAAATCTCGATGTTGTTTTTATTTGCATTTCTCAAATGACTAAGGATGTGGAACATTTTCTCATATATTTATTTGCCATTTGTATTTCTTTCTCTGAGAATTGTGTATTCATCTCAGATGCCCATTTCTGGATTGGGTCTTTGAATTTGGACAGGTACATGTTTTTTAATTCTTTGTATGTTCTA
>PVLD010024336.1:0-25650 GCA_004027595.1 Dinomys branickii
GGGAGGAGATCACCTTCAGGGTTTTTCTCCTGCTCTGCTCCGGTTGCTTGCCCAGTCATTTTGCCAGCGCTGCTGTCCTTGCTCTTATAGGTGGGTGTATCGGACAGACCCAGGCCTTCCAGCTCAGACAGATCCAGTTCCGGGATGGGCATCCTCCAGAAGAGAAAGGAGCTGTACTGGCTGCTCACAGGGTCCCTCACAGTTCCCTGTTCTCAGTGAATTACTAGTGTGTTCCAAAGATGGAGGGAATACTTCAGGGACTTGGGGTCTGCTCCGCGCTGGAGCAAAGGGAAGCCGCTGGGGCTCTGTTGGCTTTGTCTTCCCACACCCTCGCCTTCCTCAGTGACACAGTCAGCCGAGTCAGTCTTGCCTTTGCTGCACAGAACTGCATTTGCTGCTATTCTGGGTCTCTTCTCGTTCCAAATGAATTTTAGGATTGTTTTCTCTAGTTCTATGAGCTGTGCTGTTGGAATTTTGATCGGAATTGCGTTAAGTCTGTATAACAGTTTTGGGAGTATGGCCATTTTCACTATGTTGGTTCTTCCTACCCAAGAGCAAGGGATATCTTTCCATTTTCTGATATCCTCTTCAGTCTCCTTTTTCAGAGTACTATAGTTTTCCATGTAGAAAACTTCATCCTTTGTGATTTAGAGTCATTAATTACTAGGATGTACCACAGTAGATACCTTTGAGGACAGTAGGGTGTTTTTCCATTAAATAAAGAAGGTGAAATAGCACTTCGGCAGCCTGGAGGGCATGCAGTGTATCGGGAGAAAGTGAGTACAAGGTGTTGAAAAAGGGGCTGGAAGAAGGCCACAGTTTTTCAAAAATTTTGTAGGATTTTCCATAGTCATTCCTCACAGTTCTGTGTTTCAGCTCTTGAAATACCACTTCCATCCCCAGCCCTTGCTCTTATAATTGAACCCAGGGGTTTATATGCACCAAGAGGTACTTTGCTACTGAGGCACATTCCTAGATCTTTAAATAACTCTTATTTAAAGTTTTTATTGGAATCCTTTTAAGGGTATTTTATACTCTGTAACTGTATTGCTTTTATGAACTCCTTGAAACTTACTTTCAGATTCACTATGCTTTTGTCACTGACTATTCCTTTTGTCTACTTGTTTTTTCTTGCAGTATGCTACTGCTTTTCTTGAGATCTATTTCTTCACCTACTTACCTTCTTTTCTTTTGTTTTTTTTTTGTCTTTTTGAGACAAGGTCTCACTATGCTATTCAGACTGTTCTTGAACTCACTTTGTAGCCCCAGCTGGCCTCAAACTCACAAGGATCCTCTTGCCTTGGCCTCCCAAGTGCTAGAATTACAGGTGTGCACCACCGTGCCCAGCTTTACAGCTTTACCACTTTACCTTCTTAATTGCTACTTATTTTCTTACCTCAATTTAGCATTTCCATTTCTTTAACCATGTAACAGTTTACCACTTGGGCAGCATGTTTGTACACACAGTGAGTATCCTGAGCATCTCTCACGTGGGTGTCATTTCAACCAATTGATTCTTATATTAAATAAATTTGATAAAATTATTGTTTTTGTATTTCCTGTTATTTTATAAAAATTAAAAAATATGCAATTTTTGGTTATCCTGTATTTAAATAATTGAACCACTAAGAGGTTAAAAAACATATGTTTGAGTAATATTTAACATATATATATATATATCCTTACCAATATATATATATATCCTTACCAATATTTTTTTCACATCTGTTGCCTGCCTAACTTCTGTATCTTTCATGACTCACAGTTTCTCTAATTCTCCAGGCTGAGTATCAAATATAATAGTGTTTGGATTTTTATGTACATGTGTTTGCCCAGATGGATATCAGACCTATCCTAGATCTTTTTGGTTTAAAAAAGTATGTGTTAATTTAAAATAACTTTAATCAAAATTTACAGTGCATTTATTTAAAGACTTAAATTTGTAGGTTTGCTATACAAAATAGCAATCTTTAACTCCTCTTCTCTCCTTTCCTTCTCATTTTTATTTCTTTTAACAGAACCTTTTGGTTTTGTGTAAATAAAATGTCTCAGGAGCAAAATTTACATTTCCAGAGTAAAAGGGCTTGACTAGTGGATGAAAATACTAACACATCAGGATGCATTATGCTGAAATTTAAGCACTAGACACAAAGATAATAAATATCCTGTATGATTCAGAGAGCAAAATTGGTCATATTCTGTCTTACTTGTCTTGTTGCTGAGAAAATACTCGCCACCTAATGTTAAGGTTTATTTGGCTCATAGTCTGTAGTGGTTTCAGTGCAGTGAGTTGGCTCCAAAGCAGGGTGGCGTGGCAGAGGGGTATCACAGAAGAGAAACAGGTCATGGCAGGCAGAAGGCAGCAAGCAGCAAGCTATAAGCAGCAAGCAGTGATAGCCGCAGCTCTTTCTGTCCCTTAAATCCTGTCTAGGCTACCCTCTCTGAGGGGTAGCACTCACACTCAAGGTGGGGCACCCTCAGTCCTAGCATTGTACCATGAATCAATCCCAGTATCATATCCTTGATCCCAGCATCACACACGCTAGATCCAGCTCCCTGTGAACAGCCCCACCTATGACTGCATGAGGCTTTGGGGGAATATCTAGACACAAGCCACAACATATTCAAAAGAACCAGGAATTGACAGCAACAGACAATAGCAACAACAGTAACAAAGAATCAAATCAAATTGACCTTGCTTCTCAGTAGTCACACCCAAAAGTAGAAAACAGTGCAGCAGTGTCTTAAAATTCTGAAGGAAAATAATTTCCAGTTTAGAATTCCTATCCAGGCAAACTATCACTGAATAGAACAGGTATTTCCATTCATCTGAGGTTTCCCTTACACCTCTTCTTAGGAACCTACCAGAGAATGTGCTCTACCATTAAGCGAAAGTAAAGAATGAACTTGGAAATATGGAATATAGAAAGGAGGCAGTAAACACAGAAGAGTGGAGCATCCGATACGCATGCACTGGCATTGGTTTCCCTGCCTCAAGTATGGAGTTTCACTCTTCACCTTGTCTGGTGTTCCCCAGACCAGAGGACCTTTGGTTTATGTTCTCAGAGAAGTAAATCTTTTGGCAGGGTGGGAGAGGAAGGGGAGATCTTTTTCTCTTTTTATAAAAATGAAACTTAGTAACCAAAAAAGGTAACTCCCCATCTCCTTTCTCTTGGCCTTTGGCAACCACTATTCTGTTGTCTGAGTTTCATAATTTTCAGATCTAATGTTTAGGTCTTCAATGCATTTTGAATGTTTTTCTATATCATAAGGTGAGGTACAACTTCATTCTTTTGTGTGTAGCTGTGTAGTTTTCCTGCACCATTTGTTGTAAAGACTATTCTGTTATCATTGAGTGCTCTTGGCACTCAAGTTGAGAAGCATTTGGCCATATCTGTGAGGATTTTTTTCTTGGCTCTGTTTATTCTATTGGCCTCCATTTGTGTATTTATGCTGACATTTTCTATTATTTTAACTTTGTGATGCCTTATTTCAGTGGTGGTATTTCAGTTCACTCCCTGCTGCCTTCTCCCTCTCCTTCTCTGTCTCTCATTTTCTTTTGCTTTTGTTTTGTGATCTGGGAGATCAAACTTGGGGCTTCACATATTGTTGGCAGAGCTATACCCTTACCCCTTTCAGTATTTTGTTTATCCAGTATTAAAATTGCTATGTGTTAAATAAAATTATAAATACTTTTTTTGTGTTTCTTTAGTCCTTTTGAGACAGGGTTTCATTATGTAGTTCAGGCTGGCCTTGAACTCACTTTGTAGGCCTCCAACTTGCAGTAATCCTCCTGTCTCAACCTCTTGAGTGCTGGGACTACAGGTGTATACCACCATACGCGGCCTTAGGTAGAATTACAGGGCTGGGGATATAAGGGGACAGTGTCTGCCTGGCAAGTGCAAGGTCCTGAGTTTGATTTCCAGTACTCCCCACAAAAAGGAAAAAAAAAGTCAAAACAATGGTGAAAGATAAACATTTTGAATCAGTTCAGGACATCAAAGGAGCTGGGGCAGCACAGTTAATGAAAAAAAGACTTTTAGAACTGCTTCACAAAGTAACAAGAATAATGGGTTAAATGTATTGAAGTATTCAAAGCGAGCATTTTTTGTTTTGTTTTGTTTTTTTTTGAGACAGGGTCTCACTGTGTAGTGCAGGCTGGTCTGCAGTCTTCCTGCCTCAACCTCCTAAGGGCTGGATTACAGCTGTGGACCACCACACCCAGCCCTAAGTGAAAAGGAATATTTTGAGAGGGATTAATGGAAATGTATCTTTTATTGTAATACTTAAAAAAAAGTGGTAAAAATTCATTGTAACCTTTGATCATACCTTGTATATACAAAAAGCATACACACTCTTTTGTTTTTCTTTTCCTGAAGTGTGTATACATTTTTGTGTGTGTGTATGTACTCTGTATATATATGTCGGTTTGGTTTTTTTGGCCATACTAGAGATTGAACTCAGAGCCTCACACGTTAGGCAGATACTTCACCACTCAACTATATCCCAGCCCTTTTAGATTAAAAACAATCTTTTTGCACCAATACTTCATATTTTGACCAAAGAATAGATCCTAGTTGTAAGTGCAAAATGCAAAATCAAATGACTGAAAAACGCCTAACAAACACCATTAATATACAAAATATTATATT
This sequence comes from Dinomys branickii, assembly GCA_004027595.1. Lineage (NCBI taxonomy): Eukaryota > Metazoa > Chordata > Mammalia > Rodentia > Dinomyidae > Dinomys > Dinomys branickii. The sequence goes on from PVLD010024336.1 coordinate 4,653, forward strand.
ACTGATCTAGTAACAGATGATGTTCTTTTTGTCGGTGAAACTTTGGAACCATGTAGCTGATTTGTTAAATCTAGTCTATGCCAGCTTCCAAAAACCAGAAAAGATTTCAGTTAGCTTTATTTTTTGATGCTTCATCAAAATTTTCTACCTTCGGCACAGTGTCTGCAACATCATCATCTTCATCAGTGTCTTCTGGTTTTGGTGCTTTGCTGTCCAGTACTTGCCATGGGAACTGTTTAGCTAGTTTTCTGACTTGCTAGGCTGTCGGCACCAAGTTGACTTAATATTCCAGGAGGCATTGCTGTGATTGGTTTAGCTTCCATATGACCAGTAATTGCAAAGGTGTTAATAGAGAGGGAAACTTGGACTTTGGGGCTGTTGAAATGAATTACTGTTGCATCATCTTTAATCATGTTCACCTCTTCAATACCAGCAGTATTATTCACTGCTATTTTTTTTCGTAGAACTCTGAAGCTTTTTGTCATCAGCACTAGCTATTCTTTGTCCCACCTTCTTTTTTCTGTGAGCTGTACCCTTGCCCCCTATCTGGACCTGAGCCTGGAGTTTGGCTAACTTTACTTGATTCATGCTATTGGTAAATCTGAAACAGGGAGGGTCCTCCAACACCAGCAGGCAGCAAGAGCAAGATGGCTACCTTGGCCGAGACCTAAATTTTTTTTTTTTTTTTTTTTTTTTTTTGTGAATGAAATGCAGTTTTATTCCATCTTCTTTTTTTTTTTTTTTCCCCGAGACCTAAATTAAGACTTTTTTGTTGTTGTTCTTTTTGAGACAGGGTCTCACTATGCAGTTCAGGCTGGCCTTGAGCTCACCTTGTAGCCCAGGCTGATCTTGAACTCATAATGATCTTCCTGCCTCAGCCTCCCGAGTGCTGGGATTGCAGGCATGCACCACCACACCTGGCAAGTTAAGATATTTTAAAAAAATTAATCTGCAAGTTTCTTTGAGCTGGGGTCTCACTATATAATTTAGGCTGTCCTTGAACTTGCTGTGTAACTGAGGCCAGCCTGGGACCAATGATTCACTTGCCTCAGCCTCCTGAGTACTAGGATTCTAGGCATGTGCCACTACACCCAACTAAATATTTTTTGCTAGAGAGTCTTACTGAGTTGCTCCTGCCTCAGTCTCCTTATCAGCTGGGATTGTAGTTGTCTTCCCTGTGCTGAGCAGTTACCATATTTTAGGGATAGTGTGGAACAAAACAATAATTCTAGACATCTGGTATAACTGCCATGTGACATAGAAATAAATGATTTCTATTGACAAAGCTACAGATACTTGTAATGTAGCTATGTTTTACTGTCAACATTTGTAACTGAATGTTAAATTTCAGTTAGAGATTAATGAAAATAAAGGTACAATTTTTTCTTATGCAAGTTTCAGGCCTCTCCTCTCTGAATTCTATCCATTGAGCCACAGAATAAGAACCTTTGTAATAATGCAGTAAGAGAGAAGAAAGTAAGTAGTGTTTCATATTGAGTAAGAGTAGGTAAAACAATTCACTGTATTTATATATACTGTGGAAATTGAATTAATGAAATACTTTTAGAAGTAGTAAGGCAATTTAGTGAAGTTATTGGGTACCATTGAAATCAGTATTTTTCTTTTATCCTAGCAATAACCAGTTAGAAGTTGAAATAAAAGTGATCTTATTTGTAGTAGTATTAAAAACTTTTAAAGACCTAAAAACAACTGGAAGAAGAAAAGTACAAGACCTATGTAAAGATAAGTATAAAATATATTGAAAGACATTAGAAAAGTTCTGAATAAATGTAGTATACTTATAGTATACTCCTATGTGAGGAAATACAATGTCAAGTGGTACTGTTCTTTCAAAATAAACAAATAGAATTGAATGTAACTGAAATAACTACATGAATTTTTTTTCTTTTTTTCTTTTTTTCAGTACTGGGGATCGAATTCAGGACTTTAAGCTTGCTAGGCAGGCGCTTATTCTACTTAGCTATATCCGCAGCCTACATGAATTTTTTAATTAGAGCTTTACAGAGTTTAAAGTTCAAAAGGAAAATGAAGTACATAACAAAAGGCTTTTAAAGTTTTCAACTTTTTGTTGAGATAATTGTAGATTCACGGTTATAAGAACTAATAGATATCTCCTATGCTTTTTTTTTTTTTTTCTCAGTGTTGGGGATCAGCTCCATGGCCTTCCCTACATCCCTGCATAACCAATTCTGCCTCTCTTTCTCATTTCTTTTTGTTTTTCTTTTCTTTCTTCGATTGACCTCAAGCCTTTATATCGAGCCATGTCCCACCTCCTTTTAAATTTTTAAAAAAGGGGGCTGGGGATATAGCTCAGTGGAATAAGCACCTGCCTGGCAAGCGCAAGGTCCTGAGTTCAATCTCCAGTACCATAAGAAAAAAAAAAAGATATTAAATTTAAAAAAAATTTGAGACAGGGCCTTACTGAGTCTCTGTGTTGTCCAGACTGGGCTAGAGTTTACGTTCATCCTGTCACAGCTTCCCAGAGTACTGGAATTGTAGGTATGTGCTGTCATACCTTGCTTTTCCTGTGCCTTCCACTGGTTTCTCCCAGTGGCAGCATATTGCTACACAGTGTCACAGTTAGGATATTGACATTGATAGCAGCCAGGATTGTATTCCCAAAAGTGGTACACAGATTCGAAGCAGTCTCAATCAAAATACTGACAGCATTCCTCACAAAACTAGAAAAATAATCCTAAAATTAATATTGAACCAGAAGAGCCCCAGAATAGAAAAAACAATCTTGGGCAACAAGAACAAAGAAAGAGGCATCATAATACCTGACATCAAATTATACCATGGTTGGCCATGGTGGTTGGTACACACATATAATACCTAGGGAGGCTGTGGCAAGAGAATTGCTGTCAGTTCCAGGCTAGCCTGGGCTACACAGTGAGTTCAAGGCCACCTTGAACTATACAGGAAGACTCAGTCTTATAATAAACAGAACAAAGTTATGTTACAATGTAACAGTGATAAAAATGACACAGTACCGGCATTTGGATCAGTGGAATAGAATAAAAGATACAGAAACATCCCCAGACATATTCAGGTGTTTGATCTTCAACAGAGGAACCAAAAACATACACTGGAGGAAAGATAGCCTGTTCAACAAATGGTGCTGAGAAAATTGGCCATTTGTAAAAGATTGAGTCTAGACCCCACTCTCTTACCATGTACTAAACTAAAAATGGATCAAAGATCTAAACACTAAAACAGAAACAAGGAGCCTACTGGAGGGTAAATAGGTAAAACACTTGAATTCACAGGTGAATCTACCTGAATCTACACTGATGAACTGTACAAGAAATAACAGTAAGAATCAACAGATAGGATTATATAATTTAAAAAGCCTCTGTATAGCAAAGGAAACAATAGAGTGAGGAGACAACCTACAGAATGGGAAAAGAGTTTTGCCAGCTATTCCGAAAAACAATGGGTTAATATCTAGCGTATATAAAAGAACTAAAAAAAAAAAAAAAATGACTTCATCCGAAATAAAAGACCCAAATAAGAAAATGGGCAAGTGAAAAGAATACACACTTCTCAGAAGTACAAATGGTCAACAAACATGAAAAGATGTTTAGCTTCTCTAGCTATTAGAGAAATGCAAATTAAAACAACACTTAGATTTCTTTTTTGTCTTTTTGAAACAGGATTTCACTGTGCAGTTTAGCCTGGCCTTGAACTCACTTTGTAGCCCAGGCTGGCCTCGAACTTGCAGTGATTCTCCTGTCTCAGCATCTGAGTGCTGGGATTATAGGCATGTACCACTATACCTGGCTAAGATTTCATTTTATACTAGAAAAAGTGTCAGTCATTGATGAAGCCAAAAAATAACAGATGCTAAAAAAAAAATAACAAAAAGAATGCTGGCATGACTGCAGGAGGAAGGAACTGTTCTACATTATTGGTTGAGTTGGTAACTAGTAAAACCTTTATCAAAATCAGTATGGAGATTCCTTTTTTTTGGTCTTTTTGAGACATGGTCTCACTATGCAGTTGAGGCTGGCCTTGAACTCACTTTGTAGCCCAGGCTGGCTTCAAACGCATAGCTATCCTCCTACTTCAACTTCCTGAGTGCTGAGATTACAGGTGTGCACCACCATGCCCAGTTGGAGATTTCTTAAAGAACTAAAATTATGGGCCGGGGATGTAGCTCAGCAGCGCAGCACCTGCTTGGCAAGCATGAGGCCCTGGGTTCGATATCTGGTACAAAAAAAAATTACTGAACAACTAAAATTACAAATTCCATTGACCCATTGACCCAGCTATTCTTCTAGGTATCTTACCCCAAAAGCTAAGATATATTACAAGGGTACATTCGTGTGCATGTTTACAACAGCAGAATTCATAACAGCTAAGGCCCGGAAGGCAGCCTTATGCTCATCCAAAGGATGAGTGGGTAAAGGAAATATGATATCTGTATATAATGGATTACTAATTGGGTATAAAGAAGGATAAATTGGGGACATTGTAGGAAAATGGATGCACCTGGAAAATGTAATACTGAGTGAAATAAATCAGACACAGAGGCTTAAATACCAAATAGTACTGTATCTCTCATTTGAGTGAGGCAAAGTACAAAGAGCAAAATAAATCTGGGTATGGTGGCACATGTCTATAGTCTGAGCACTCAGAAGGCTGAGGCAGAAGGATCACTGTGAGTTCTGGACCAGTCTGGGCTACATAGTGAGTTCAAGGCCAGCCGGGACTACATAGCAAGGGCCTGTCTTGAGGGGGAGGGGCAAACAAAGATAAAAAGCAAAATAAAGGGCGAAGAAAACGGAGAGCCTGATGTGGTAACGCTTGCCTGAGCCTGTAATCCCAGCACGTGGGAGTTGAGGCAGGAGAACCGCTGTGAGTTCAAAGCCAGCCTAAAGTACATGGTGAGACCCTCTCTCTCCAAAGACCAAAAAAAGAAAATCTTTTGCAAATGGAAACGTGTCTGGGAACTGAGGGCAAGGGAAGAAGGGAAGGGGAAGTAAATTTTAATGAGTTTTAAGCAGTACCAAATACAGTGAATGTAAACATTACACATCATGAATATGAACTAAGACTAATAATTACAGTAAGAATGAAAATGGGGAAAAGGGATTTAAAGATGGAGGTGGGTGGGAAGGAGGTTAAAAAAGAATTAAAGCTGTGTTATGTACAGGTACCTATTCCTTAAGATGAATGCAAACTTCATTTACTGCAAATATGTACTAATTAAACAAATTCATAAAGCTCCCTGTCATTACAAGGGTCCCTCATGATACCCTCTCGTAGCTCCTCCTTTGTCCTGTCCCAGTTTTCTTAACCATTTGCAGTTCTCTATTTTTATAGTTTTGTCATTTTAAGAATATTCCATAAATGGAATCATGTAGTATTTAACTTCTGTGATTTGCTTTTTTATTCCACATGATTTCTCTCGAGAATCATCCAGACTGTTGTATCAATAGTTTGTTCCTAGTGGTATATCAGTTTGTTTAACTACTCACTTTTTGAAGGTGAGTACTGGAATTACAGGGATGTGCCACCACAGTTTTTGACTTTTGTTTGTTTGTTTTGTTTTTTGAGACGGGATCTTGCTCTGTAGTCCAGGCTGGTCTTAGAATGTGTGATCCTCCTGCCTCAGCCCCTCAAGCATTGTGATTACAGGTGGGCAATACCATGCCCTGCTCCAGTTTTTGGCTATTAAAAATAAAAACTGCTATAAGGCTTTTTGTACAGGTTTTTGTGCAAGTGTTGTCAGGTAGTTTCTTTAGAAAGGGCTCACCAATTAAAACTATTTTGGGTTCATCTTGCCTCAAAGAACTGGGTGAGATAAGCCAAAAATGCTACCAAAAGTTTATTTGAAAAGTGTGGAGTGAAAGGGTAAGGGATCAAGTAGTTCTATGGAGCAAACTTGGCCAAGCAGAGAGAAGAGGATAAAAGCAAAAAGTACAGTCTGCACCGGGGAGACTCAAACTGGGCTAAGGTAAGGAGTCAGCAGGCTTCTGGTGGCACCTTGTCTCTTCTGTGCCATCTGTATCTCAAGGGAGCCTGTGGGAAGTTCCATATATGGGGTCCTGGGGATTACTGACACTCTACTGGGATCTTGTAATTGGCATGTCCTGCTTTATTTTCCCAGCCAGCTTTCCCACATTCCTATATTTCAAGCATAGGTTTTCCATTTTCCTGAAATAACTTCCTGGAAGTACAGTTGCTGTGCATATGTTTTGTGTTTTGTTTTCTAAGAAATGGCCAAAGTATCTTCTAGAGTGGCTGTACTATAGTATTTTAGATTCTCACCAGAAGTGTGTATGATCATTTTTTATATATGCCTCCCCATATTATAATTTTTTCTTTTAGTCTGTGTGTTACAGTAGTATGTTTTTTTTTCTTCAGATCTTTTTTATTAGAGCATATTGGTTATACAGGTTAGTGGAGTTTTATTTTGCAGATTTGTACATGCACATATCATACATTAATCTTCATTATATATCTCTCAGTTTGGTTTTAATTTGCATCTGCATGGATAATAATGTGAACAAGCTGGGCATGGTGGCACACGCTTGTAACCCAGTACTTGGGAGGCTGAGGCAGGAGGATCATTGTGAATTCAAGACGAGCCTGGGCTGCAAAGTGAGCTCAAGGCCAGCCTGAATTGCATAGTGAGACCCCATCTCAAAAAGACAAAAAAAAAAGTTGAGCAGCTTTACCTATATTTATTTATCTTTTATGGGTCTATTGTGGGGTCTTTTCATGTCTTTTGCTAATTGAATAGTTTGCTTTTTTAATGTTGAATTTTGACTTTTGTGTTCTGGATATTTTAGGCATTTGTGGATATTTGATTTGTGAATGTTTTTTTCCCCTCTGTAACCTGTCTTTTTCATCTTATAGTGTCTTTTATAGATAACGTTTTTAATTTTTTTAATTTTTTAATTTTTTAATTTTTTTAACGTTTTTAATTCTTATGCAGTCCAGTTTATATCAATAAAGATTTATTTTAATATCACCATATCTAATTTTTTAAAGCAACTTATACTAGCAAATGGATTATGGTAAGCATTACTGACAAAAATGATTTAAAGAGAGAATGATGATAATTACAGATGCAAGAAGCTACCTGGTGCTAGAGTTTGAACTAAAATACCTTTAATACTTGGCATCGGGCTGGGGATATAGCTCAGTGGAATAAGCGCCTGCCTAGCAAGCACAGGGTCCTGAGTTCGATCCCCAGTACCCCCCCAAAAAAAAAAAAACTTGGCATCATCATTACTCCATGAAAATATGTCTATTAAGTAAATGTTCACTGATAGAGCTGATATTACATAGTCTAAATCTGTTGTAGGTTTTCATTTTTAAAAATAATCTGATGAAGCTGGGCGTGGTGGTGCACGCCTGTAATTCCAGCACTTGGGAGGCTGAGGCAGGAGGATCCTTGCGAGATTGAGATCAGCCAGGGCTATAAAGTGAGTTCAAGGCCAGCTTGAATTGCATAGCGGGACCCTGTCTCAAAAAGACAAAAAAAAAAAAAAAAAATAGATGAATTGAAAGCTACAGAACATGGAAGGGATAGGGAAAAAGAGAATCTGAAACAGATGGCATCTAATTTTTTTTCCTGTGTCCATCTTGAAAACAGTAATGTCCCAGTAATGGCAAGATCCAATTTAGCTTTCTTTTTTTTTGCAGTACGGGGGATCAAACTCAGGACCTTGCGCTTGCCTGGAAGGTACTTATTCCACTGAGCCATATCCCCAGTCCCCAGTTTGGCTTTCTAAATAAGTAATCTTCTGTAACTTCTTAAAAGTGAAGGCTAGAGAATATGGTACTCCCTTTTGCCAACTCTGTATAAAATGGGGAAACTAAAAAATGGGGAAATATTTTACCAATGTCAGACTTTAAGAAGAGCAATCAGGATATGAATATTTGTGTCTTGTAGTAAAATGCTAGTTTTTAAATCCATAGCGTGAGCTTTTTAATTCAGCAACTTGATGATATTGATTATAAGCCGGGACTTTTACTTTTTAAATGTGTATATTTTTTTTCCTGATAGAAATGACATCAGATGTATCATCACTGGGTCCAGCCATTGCCTCTGGAAACCCGGGGCCTGTGATGCAAGGTGGGGGTGCCATTGTCCAGAGGGCTATGAAGCGTCGACCAGGGTGAGTTTGAGTATTGTGAATGTCTGTCCTATAAATGAACCTGATTTGGTTAGTTGCTAAACCCACTTGACTATTTTTGATCCTCTCACTTCAACTGTTATTTACTATACTGCTGCCATATAACTTCCACAATCCCTGGACTTTCTTCTTATAAAGTTTATGTGTTTAAGTTTCTTATAAGCAGGTATGTGTGTGTATGTGTTTGTGTGTTTAAAACTAAAACCTCTGCAAGGACTATGGCTAAGCCCAGAGATTTTACTAGGTAATCTATTGCTAAGAAAACTTTGCTGCTTTCATTAAGCTTTGTATCTACATTCTCCAAACTTCAATTTAGAGAATGTTAAACTCTAGAATATTTTTTTAGTTACTGTTACTGTGTTAGATTTGGAATACAGAGTCCATTCAGTTCCAAATATACTTATTAAATAATTAGTATATGGCATCATGCTGATTGCTGGTAGGATCCAAAGATAAATAAGACACATTCTGTGTCCCACGCTGATTACATTTTAGCAGGTGTAATCATTACACACATAAATACAGTATATGATGGAGTAGGTAAATTGTTATAAGGAACAAACACAGCGCTCTTCAGTGTATGGGAAAAGCTTCAGGAGGGAGGTCGCCTTGGAGAGGCCTGGAAAAACGGCTCGCATTTTATGTATTTTTGTATTAAACTTTTTTCTTCATTAAAAAAAATAATGTAGCTAATTTTAACTAGTCTTTAAGTTTTGTCCCTTTAGTAATAATATGAGTCACCTTTGGGTCAAGACGTGTGATGAGTAAGACTTGCCCTGTGTGTAAGAGCTCTGTCTGTTGTGCTCCTTTACTGAGGCACAGGGCAGGTAAGTAACTTCTAAGGTTCTAAGGGTAGTAACGGCAGGGTATGTGAATCATAGGAGATGAGCGTTAAGCAGTGTGCTATGGTTATATGTACCACCAAACAATTAAAAGCAATATAAATATCAAAATTAGGAGATCATAGAGTTGTACCTGCCTGTAACCCCAGCTACTGTACTTGGGAGGCAGAGGTGGGAGGGCGACAAGTTTGAGGGTAGCCTGGGAAATATAGTGGCACTCTGCCGTTTTTTTTTTTTTTTTTAATTGTGGTATGAGTGTTGTGTTTGTCATTTCTTTTGTTGTTGTTTTTATTTTATCTATATCTATCTACCTACCTACCTACCTACCTACCTACCTATCTTTTTGAGATTGCTGTGCAGATCAGGCTGGCCTTGAGCTCAGTTTGTAGCCCAGGCTGATCTCGAACTTGCAATGATCCTCCTGCCTCAGCCTCCTGAGTGCTGGGATTACAGGTATGCGCCACCACGCCTGGCTTGTTATTGTTTTTAAATTTTTACTTTTATTAGTATAGCAAGTTCCCAACTTATGAATGAGTTCCATTCCAAAATTGTTCATCAGATTTGTTCATAAGCCAACAGTGAGTCTTACACAGTATACCTGTGAAAAAAGTTTGCAACGTGAGTGTTCTTAACTTGGGGATTTAACTACATGTTTGAAATACATAATGTTATATTCATTGTCAGATCCTGTCTTAATATGAATAATATTATAATAATATTATAATATTATAATATTATAATATTATACACTTTGAAAAATCTAAAAGAACATTTATCAGATTTCTAGGTAGTAGGTTAATGAGTGATTTATTCTTTTAATTACTTTCCAGGCTTCTTGAAATGAGTACATATAATTCTTAGTCAGAAAAATACATTTAAAATTATTAAAAAATATTTCTTTTAAAGATTGGAGCCAGGTGTGGTGGTGCATGACTGTAATCCCAGCACTTGGAAGACTGAGGCAGTAGGATCATTGCGAGTTTGAGACCAGCCTGGGCTACAGTGAGCTCAAGGATAGTCTGAACTGCATAGTGAGACTCTATCTTAAAAAGACCAAAAAAAAGATTGGAAAATATAGAAAGCAAGAACAAAAAGTGGCCAAAGTCAAATACTGTCAGATTTTTAGTATATTTCCTTCATCTTTATACATAAATCTTTAAAAATAGTTGTATAATTATATGGCTTTATATGGTTTCATATAATAGCATTTTTTGCATTGTTATATGTCCTATGTAAACATAATTTTTAATGCTTGCATAAAAGGATGCACTTAATTACTTTTTTTTGAGACAGGGTCTCACTATGTAGGTCAGGTTTGCCTTGAACTTACTATGGAGCCCAGGTTGGCCTCCAACTTGTGGTGATCCTCCTGCTTCAGCCTCCTAAGTGCTGAGATACAGGTGTGTACCACCACACCCAGCCTTTATTCTTATTTTGGGGTATTTAGTCTGAAAGTTTTACTATTGTTTTGTAATGCTGTAATAAAGTTTTTGTAAACTCCCCCTTCCCCCATTTCAAGTTTTTTCTTCATGATAGAGTCTTAGAAATGCAAATGTTGGGAGATGAGTAGGATTTTGACAGGTGATCACTGACCAGGAAGGAGTAAGAGGAACAAACATTTTTTGAGTTGGTGTCATCTATTTCATGTGCAGCTCATCTGGAGAACCCTAATACCAGGTTATTTTACTGGTAGAAAAGCCAGAGTAATCACTGGGTTAAGATGGTAACATGAACAATATTGTAGTTTAATAGAATGTGGAAATTAATAGGAGATTGGCCTATTTTATTACCTATAATCTGCCTTAATCCCCTCAGGTGAAAGTCAACTTTTCTTTTGCTAAATATCTATAGTATGTCAGTTGTTTTCCTTACATAGCCCTTTCCCATTTTCACTTGTTTTATATTTGTATTTATTTAGGCAAAAGAGGCCCTGGGGGTCGAGGTTTTGATTTTATTCAGAATGTAGTATATAATAAAAAATATATATTATTATATAATAAAATATATGTATATATAAAATATACATATATTTATGCAGAATATAGTATATATAAATAATAGTATATTTTATATGTTTAGACTAAAACATGTTTTATGCAATTCCTTTATGTAATGATATCACTATTTTGAAAAGTGTTTCAGAAAGCCAGTAGCATGGCTTAGAGGAGACCATAGAAATAAAAAAAGTAGACTTAAGAGCTTGAGGTATAGCTCACTGATAGCATGTACAAGGCCCTGGGTTTGATGTTCAGCACCACTACCAAAAAAAAGTCCTGAATTCATATTAATTTTTTTCCTGCCTGTTTTGAGTAGATTGCTCTTCTTTCTGTAGAGGTTGTACTCTGAGGCAAACCTTGGCAAAGATGGGCTGCTACCCCTGAGAAGTGCTGGGTTAGCTGTAGGTACTCTTTCTATTTCCCAGCTTTGCCCAGTCTGGCATGATGGGGAAGATAATATCATTGTTTGACTTCGACCTACTTTCTGTTTTCCTTCTTCTATTTAGGTGGTTGTACAGTAGGTGTGTTCAGAAATTCTAGTGTTCCTTAATATACTGTATTATTGGTAGACCTAACAATATTTTTTTTTTGTTGGCTTTCCTCAGGCTGGATTTTGATGATGATGGAGAAGGAAACAGTAAATTTTTGAGGTAAGAGTTTAAAAAACATTAAGTTTATAATGTGAAATTAAGGACTTGTATACTTGTAATTTTTTTGTTCCTGGGCCCGAGGAGAGTACTTTTTAAACCACACGTTTTCATGTTGCATTATATCCTGTAAAATTTTCAGGTATTCTTTTAATAATTTCAGAGGCAGGACCTCAGGGAAGAGAAAACAGAATTTACAAGACCCTCTTGTATCAGTTATCTGTTGATGATGACTTAAAAAGAACAATGATCTATTATTTTTCATAATTCTGTGAATTGACTATGTGATTATTCTGCTGATGTTGCCTAGACTTACTCATAAGATTGCATTCAGCCTCCTGATCAGCTGAGAGTTAGATGGCTGTTATCTGGCCATTTGTCCTGAAAGAGGTGAGACTGTTTCTTCAGATGGTAATAACCATGGTGAAAAGACAAGTTCAAATGTGCTTGCTAAACCTCTGCTTCTGTGACATTTGCTAATATCACATTGATCAAGGCAAGTCTTACGTTTATTTTCTTTTTTTTTTTTTTTTTTTTTTTGCGGTACTGGGGATCGAACTCAGGACCCTGCGCTTGCTAGACAAGCGCTTATTCCACTGAGCTATATCCCCAGCCCCCCCTTACGTTTATTTTCTAAGTCAATATTGGAGAGCATCAGCGCAAGGAAGTTGATACTTGGAGGTATAACTTGTTAATGTGCTACTTTATTATACCCTCTAATACCTGTCAACTTCTATAGGTAGCGGGAATTAGAATTTATTCTTGAGTAATAAATCTTTTGGAGCATTGAAAATAGACCTCTCAGTATATTGTTGAAGGGGCTTTTCTAAAAATGGGGAATAGTCTTGCTAAATAGCAATTGCTTGACTTGTCTCGATGTTTAAAAAAAAAAAGAGAAAAAAGAATAAGACTGAAAAAAAGGTAACCATGACTGCAACCTTACTTTTTTCTTTTTTTTGGCGGTACCGGGGATCGAACTCAGGACCCTGCACTTGCTAGGGAAGCGCTTATTCCACTGAGCTATATCCCCAGCCCCCAACCTTACTTTTTTCTTTCTGAGATTGAAAATATTACCCAGGTAGTCTCTGTATTGCTAAGTGGCAAATACTTGGTAAGTAAGTAAATAAGGCCTATTAAACAAAAATTAATTGCTTATATGGCTCCACAGTTTTCATTTATTTATGTTATTATTTGTTTTATTATTTTTAACAGGAAAAGTATATAAAAATATTTCAAATATTGACATACCATAAAAGTACATCTTCCTATTTCACTTCAGGCTTTCAGAACCCACCCTGTAGTTATTACAATTTCTACTTTATTGAATATCCTTCCAGAAGTTCTCAGTGCATCTACAAGGTCTAAATGTATGTATATACACAGATACATTCATATTAGCTTTGCTTTTTCTTTTTCCATGAAAGATGTCCAATTTTTTTAACAGAAGAAGGAATTTATTGAGAGATGGAAAAACTCGGAAAGTGGGTTGCCCCAGGATGTCTGTATTTTAAATTGCTTGCCATTGTTTAGTTTTATAATGTTTGGTATAGTCAGGAATCTTTTTTTTGTAGTAACATGTAAATTCAAAGTTCGTATTTCTAGCTACTAAGTAGGTAACGAGCTTTGCCACATACTTTTGAAAGCAACAGCTGTGACTTGGTTTCTATAAAAAAGTAGTTGTAAACAAACATAATGCTCCAAGAGATGTCTTGGACTTTAGACTTTAGATGTCTTTAGACTTTAATGGACCTTAAAATATGTGAAGAGGTGTGAGATTTGATTTTCTGGCACAGGATGGACTTTTATAAGCAGCTGTATTGGGAATTCACCCACTGCAGAGTGATGAGGCAGATATGATGATAAGTGCTGTTAGTAGAACTGTGCTGTGCACGTGTGGTACGGAAGTAGCCCCCACACTATTTATACCTGTCAGCTAGGTCTAGCCTGAGTCATGATTCCACAAATCCAGTGTCATAAATTATAGTCACTTTGGTCATCAGTAGAGTACTATGAGATAGTGGTCCCATAAGATTATAATGGAGCTGGAAAATTCCTATCACCATGATGTTGTGGGTATTATAACATTGCAGCAGCAACTGTCACTCATATTATGCTATCATTTATAAAGGTACTATGAACAGTTATATATAGTTTGTGAGACTTGATAATAAATGGCTTTGTTACCTGTTTATGTATTTAACATACTTTTTACTATTTAGTATTACTTTGCAGTGCTGGGGATTGAACCTAGAGCTTCTTGTGTGTTTGGCGAGCACTTTCCCATTGAATTGTATAGGCAGCCCTATCATTGTTAGTTTAGATTGCGACCCTTCTAAATAAAAACGAAACAAAAATTTACCATTAAACTGCAAATTTAATATAACTTTCAAAACCACTTTCTGCTGAAAGTTAATAGAATATTCACTGTGTGCTATGGCAAGGAGAAGACAATTCAGATCATCTAGGGAACAGTACTGTTTTGGGAGTTAGGCCTTTCTTCCTCAGTATGTCCATTATAGTTTCTGTAGTAGCAAACCAAGTTTATTTGCCACTTAAGTAGAATTTAAAACTATATTTTAAGAATTTCTGGCTGGGCCTAGTGGCACACGCTTTGTAATCCCAGCACTTGGGAGGCTGAGGCAGGAGGGCTGCTGCCTGCACTGAACTGGCTTGGCCTGAACTACATAGCAAGACCCTATCTTTAAAAAAAAAAAAAAAGAGAAAAAAGCCTGGTGTGTTAGTATATACCTAGTAGTCCTAGTACTCCAGGAGGTCAAGGCATTAGGATCACAAGTTCCAGCCCAGCCTGGGCAACTTAGCAAGACCCTGTCTCAAGATAAAAAATTAAAAAAGAGCTGTGTAGCTCAGTGCAAAGGCTCTGGATTCAAGCCCCAGTGGGAGAGGGAATCTATGGAATTAAGAGAGATTTCATGCAATTCATTTATCTTAGAAGGGATTAATATCAAAATATCCAAAGAACCCCTACAATTCAGGAACAGCAACATAACCTGGTTAAAGAATAGGCAAGGTGCTTGAATAGATATTTATCCAAGGAAGAGACACAAAGGCCCAGCAAACATACGAAGGATGCTCACGTCACTGATCATTAGAGAAACACAAAACTACGATGAAGTAACAGTTTTTATCTGTTAAGGGGGCCACTATCCAAAGAAATAGAAAATAACAGGCATTGGCACTGCTGTGGGAGGGTTGGAGCCCTGTACATAAACGGTGGTGATGTAAACTGGTGCGACCACAGTGGAAAAAAATACACTGGTGCCTCGGAAGATGAGACAGAATCACCTTGTGCTTCCTCAGCCCACTTCTGGTAGCCCAAAAGAATTGAAATCAAGATTTTATTTTATTTATTCTTTTTGAGATGGAGTCTTGCTGTGTTGTCCAGGTTGGCCTTAAATTCCTGGGCTTAAGAGATTTTTCTGGCTGGGTCTCTCAAGTAGCTGGAACTACAAGCATGTACCCCCGTACCCAGTTTAAAACTGGATCTTGAGGTGTGGTTTGCATACCCATGTTTATTGCCTTATTTGTTTACAATCGCCAACAGGGGGAACCAGCCCAGATAACCATCTGTAGATGAATGGATAAAGAAAATGCAGTATATGCACACAACAGAATATTATTGAGATTTAAAAAAAAGGAAATCCTGTAATGTGTTATAATATGAATGAGGGCTGGGGATATAGCTAAGTGACATAAGTGCCTGCCTGGTAAGCACAAGGTCCTGACTTTGATCCCTGGTACCAAGAAAAAAAAAAAAAATGGGGCTGGGGATATAGCTCAGTGGAATAAGCGCCTGCCTAGCAAGCGCAGGGTCCTGAGTTCGATCCCCAGTACCGCCAAAAAAAAAAAAAAAAAAAAAAAAGAACCTTGAGGAAAATTATACTAATCAAAATAAGCCTATCACAATTAGGCAGATACTATATAATTTTACTTACCTGAGTTATCTTAATCAAACTCATAGATAGAGTGGTGATTACCAGGGCCTGAGGAAGGAAAAGATGAGAACATGCTGTCCAGTTAGTGCAGTGTCTACTTTATAAAATGAAAAAGCTCTAGTTACCTTTTGTACAGTGGTGTGAATATGATTAACACTATTAAAGTGAACACTTAAAAATAGTTAAGATTTTATGTGATGTATTTGTAACACTTTTTAAAAAATCCTATGTGTAACTTAGTTTTTGTTTTTAAGATAGGGTCTTGCTATGTAGTTAAGGCTGTTTTTTTTTTTTTGAGGGGGGGGTTGTTTTTTTTGAGACAAGGTCTTGCTGTATAGTTCAGGCTGCCCCTGAACTCACTATGTAGCCTAGGCTGACTTGGAACTTGTGGCAATCTTCCTGGCTCAGCTTACCAGTGCTGGGATTATAGGTGTGTGCCACCATGCCCAGCTAAGGCTGATCTTAAACTCACTGTGTAGCCCAGGCTGGCCTTAAACTTGTGGTGATCTTTCTGGCTAAGCCTCCCAGGTGCTGGGATTCCAGGTGTGGCTACCACTCTCCCTAACTTTAGAGTGGTGCTGAGAGGGCAGCCCACTGTGTCTTCAGGTGATCACTGACTTTTCTTTGACATTTTTTTTTATTTGAAAAAGAATAGTAAAAAAAAAAAGAACAATAGCAAAATACAAACAAAGCAAAGCAAGGACATTAAAAATGATATGGGGTTTCAAACCAAATGATAGGGATTAACAGTGGTTGTTATATTACATATTGTTATCTTCAACAAAGTTGCTCAGATTACCAAATGTAAGACTGGAAAGACTAGAAGATTGATCAAACCATTAAAGAGAATAAGAAAATAATAATTTAAAAAAACATTAGTGACAATACAGAGTTTCACTAGACAGGATGGTAGGAATTCACCATTGGTTGTTATATTGCATATTGTTGTCTTCACATAAATTGCTCAGATTACTATATATAAGCATGCAAAATTGGTAAAAAAATATATATAAAAATTTAAGCATTAACTGTTCCTCTCAATAAACCACCAGACATCAGCAGTACAGTTACCTCAACTTTCATATATATATATATATATATATATATATATATAGTCTTAGTACTGTCTTTTTCTTCTTTCCTTCATCCTAGTTGTTTCTTCCTTGGAACAATTTCTTTCCCTTTCATATTATTTATTGTACATTTTGGGTTTTATTTACTCTTTCATATTCCTACACTAGGGAGACAATGTGATGTTTACACATGTGAGTCCTATTTCTTTCACTTATGAGTATGGTCTCTAGTTGCATCCATTTACCTATAAAAGCCTTGAGTTTATCTTTTTTATACCTGAGTAATACTCCATTATATAAAAACACCACATCTTTTTTATCCATTCCTCAGTTGATGGGCATTTGGGTTGTTTCTGAGATTTAGCTATGATAAATTGTGCTGCTGTGAAAATGGGTACACACATATCTTTGTGGTATGATGTTTTTAATTCTTTGGGAAAAATACCCAGAAAGGGAATAGCTAGGTTAAGTGGGACCTCTAATCCTAGTTTTGTGAGGAATCTCCACACTGGTTTCCACAGTGGTTTCACCAGTGCACACTCCCACCAGCGGTGGAGAAGGGTTCCTTTTTCCCCACAGCCCCTCCAGCATTTGTCATTGTTTGATTTCTTAATAGTAGCAATTCTTTCTGAGGTTAGATGGAATCTTAATGTTGTTTTAATTTGCATTTCTTGAATGACTAATGATGTTGAACATTTTTTCATGTATTTATTCACCATTAGTATTTCTTCATTTGAGAAGTGTATTAATCTCAGATGCCCAATTTTTTAATTGGGTCTTTGAATTTTGGGGGCAGTTGGCTAAAAGTTTTTCCCAGTTCATGGGTTTTCTTTTTACTCCGTTGGTGATTTCTTTTGATGTGCAAAAACTTTCAATAAGATAAGATCCCAGTTGTTGATTCTTTGAAGGATTTCCCATGCAGTTTGTTTTTTGCTCATGAGCTCTCTGCCTACTCCTATATCTTTGAGATTTTTACGTACTTTCTTTTCCAGTAGATTTAGTGTTTCTGTTTTGATATTTAGATCTTTGATCCATTTTGACTTTAGTGCATAGTGATAGACGTGGGTCTAGTTTTAGTCCTTGGCATGTGGAAAGCCAGTTTTTCCAGCACCATTTATTCTAGTGAAGATGTTTGGCCCCTTTGTCAAAGATAAGGTGGCTGAGTGTGTTTGTAGATGTGTCTGCATCTTCTAATCTGTTCCATTGATCTTCAGGTCTGTTTTTTTGCCAGTACCATGCTGATTGTATCACAGTAGCTTTGTAGTGTAATTTCAAGTCAGGGATTGTGATGCCTTCTGCCCTTCCTTTGTTGCCCAGTATTTCTTTTGCTATTATAGGCCTCTTCTGGTTCCAGATGAATTTTAGGAATGTTTTCTTTAGATCTGTGAGGTATACTGATGGTATTTTAATTGGGATTGCATTGAATGTGTACAAGAATTTTGGGAGTATGGCCATTTTCACAATGTTGGTTCTTCCTATCCATGAGCAAGGAATATCTTTCCATTTTCTGAAATCCTCTTTGATCTCTTTTTTCAGAGTACTGTAATTTTCACTATACAGATCTTTTGTGAGATTGATTCCTAAGTATTTCATTTTTTTAGATGCTATTATGAAATGTGTTTCCCTAATTTCTCTCTGAGTGTGTTTGTTGTTTGTGTACAGGAATGCTGTTGATTTTTGAGTGTTGACTTTGTATCCAGCTATGCTACTGAATTAGGTTATTAAATCTATAAGCCTTTTGGTGGAGTGCTTGGGGTCTTCTATGTAGAGTATTATTTCATCATGAATAATGATAATTTACTTCTTCCTTTCCTATCCTTATTCCTTTTATTTCTCTCTCACTTGTCTAATTGCTCTGGCTAATATTTCCAGATCTATATTGAATAGGAGTGGTGACAGTGCACATCCTTGTCTTTTTCCTGATTTTAAAGTGAAAGCTTTCAGTTTTTGACCATTTAGAATGATGTTAGCTGTTGGGTTGTCATAGATGGTTTTTGTCAGATTGAGGTAAAGTCCATCTATGCCAATTTTTTGTAGGGATTTAATATGAATAAGTGTTAGACTTTATCAAAAGCTTTTTCTGCATCAACTGTGATCATGTGATTTTGTCTTTAGCTCTATTAATATGGTGTTTTTTCGATCCCCAGTACCGCAAAAAAAAAAAAATCTTATTAATATGGTGTTTTTCATTAATTGATTTGTGTATATTGAACCATCCCTGCATTCCTGGAGTGAATCCCACTTGGTCATGATATATAATCTTCTTGATGATTTGTTACATTCGGTTTGCTAGAATTTTTTTTGAGAATTTTTGCATCTATATTCATTGGGGAGATTGGCCTGTACTCTTTTTGGTTTGGGTCTGTCTCTGGTTTTGGTATCAGGATAATACTTGCTTCCAGGAAAGAGTTGGGGAGAGTTCATTCTCTTTCAATTTCATTAAAGAATTTGAGAAGAACTGTCATGAAATCTCTCAGTTTCTTGTAGAATTCAGCTGTGAATCTATCAGGACCTGGGCTTTTCTTCATTGGCAAATTTTTATTACATTTTTAATTTTACTTGCTGATATAGAATTATTCAGAATTTTTATATCTTCTTCATTCAGCTTTGGTAATTCATATGTATCTAGAAATCTGTCCATTTCCTCTGTATTTTCCATCCTGTGAGAGTAAAGATTTTCAAAGTAGGTATTGATGATCTTCTGAATTTCTACAGGATCTATAGTGATTGCATCTCTTTCATTCCTTATTGCATGTATTTCACGTTTTTTCTTTCCTTTTCTTAATAAAGTTGGCTAGGGGTTTGTCAATTTTATTTATTTTTTCAAAGAGCCAACTCTTTGATTCATTAATTCTTTGTATTGCATTAATATCTTCCCTGAGGTTTATAATTTCCTATCTTCTCTGGGCTTTGGGTTTGCCTTGTTCTTTTCGTAGAAGCTTGAGGTGTAGCATAAGATTGTTTATTTGTGCTCATTCTGTTTTCCTGAGGTGGGAATTCATTGCTATAAATTTCCCTCTGAGGACTGCTTTCATTGCATCTCACAGGTTCCTGTAAGTTGTATCTGTATTTTCATTTGATTGTACATAGTGTTTAATTTTTTCTTTGATTTCATCTGTGACCCACTGATTGTTCAGGAAGGTGCTGTTAAATTTCCATGTGTTTATGGAGTTCTTGCAATTTCCTTTGTCATTAATTTCCAATTCATTGCACTATGGTCCAGTAGTTGCATGAGATAATTTCAACTCCTTTGCATTTCCTTAAGTATGTTCTGTGTGCTAGTATATGGTCTGTTTTAGCGAATGTCGTATGTGCAGCTGAGAAGAATGTGTATTCTGATGCTATTGGGTGGGACACAACTATAAAGTTCTGCTAAGTCCATTTGTTTACAGGTTTGGTTTAGTTTAGTTCTGTTATTTCTTTGCTAATGTTTTGTCTAGTTGATTTATCTCTTTGTGACAATGGGGTATTAAAGGCCCCTATTATGGGGTTGGAGATATAGCCCAGGGGAATAACCACCTGCCTGGCAAGCACAAGGTCCTGAGTTTGATCCCTGGTACTGCCAAAACAACGGCAACAAAAATCCTCTTACAAAAGTCCTCTGTTAGGATTGTGTTGCTGCTTGTTTCATTTTTCATGTCTGTTAAAATTTGTCTTATATCAACGGGTGCTCCTGTGTTTGGTGCATAGATGTTTATGATTGTTATCTTTTCCTCTTGAAGTTTTCCTCTCACAAGTATGTAGTGACCTTCTTTATCTCTTTTAATTATTCTTGGCTTGAAGTTTCCATTGTCTGCAAACAGAATAGCTACACCCACTTTTTTCTGGGTACCTGTCGCATGGAGTACTGTTTTCTATCCTTTGATTTTCAGTCTGTGAATTTCCTTTTGAGTTAAATGTGTTTCTTGTATACAGCATATTATTGGATTTTGTTTCTTGATCCAATCTGCCAGTCTTCTTCTTTTGGTTGGTGAATTGAGATTGTTTATATTGATGGTTATAACTGATACGTATTTGCTTATCTTTGTCATGTTGTTTTCCTGCTGTTGGTTCCTCTTGTTTTCCTCTGTTTAATTGCTTGCTCTGCTTGGTGGCTCCTTTTTGTTGTTGTTCTTAAAGTTGTGTTCTTTTTTATCTCTTTCTAGAATATCTTTTAATACTCTTTGTAGGGTTGATTTGGCACTCATAAAGTTCTTCAGTTGATCTTTATCATACAAATATTTTATTTCACCATTAATTTTGAAGGATAGTTTTGCAGGGTATATCAATCTGGGTTGGAAGTTGGTTTTTTTTTTTTTTTTTTGGCGGTACT
>PVLD010024337.1:0-25662 GCA_004027595.1 Dinomys branickii
GACTTTCCCACGTCTCGCCCCGGCAGCCTGGTCCGCCCTACCACATCTCCCCCGGCATCTCAGAGAAATACGCCCAGTTTAAACTTCCCAGCCGAGGTTCCGGCATTCACGCTCACCAAGTCTGTCTCGAGCTGGTGGTGTTTATTAAGGAGGTTCGCTCCCTTGCTGCTCACCCGGTCGCCATCTTCCCCGGATTCCCGACTGTAGAATTTCTGATAGGATATGACAAGAGGTCAATATCAAATAACAAAACAAAAATGAATATCCCAATTAAACTGGGCTAAAGTTCTGAATAGACATTTCTCAAAAGTGAACATCCAATTGTCAACGGATGTAAAAAAAACATGTACCACATCATTAACCAAAACATAAAAAAAAAAAGATAAGGCTTCCTGCTGCTCCCAGTCATCCAGCACAAAATAGTTTGTTTAAATATAGACACACATGCATCTACAAACATACACGATCTTCTAAGGACAAGCCATTCATTGTCAGAGGGTTTAGTGTAGGGACTTTACGCTGGGGAAGAGTAACCATTGTATTGATGCAAGGTCGTCTGCATAGGCTCACGCCCACCATCACAAATGGCAGTGCTTCTGCTCATCCTGATGCCTTCAAACCACTCCCCGAAGCCTGTAGTCTGAAGAGCCAGGGCCCATCACCACACAATTCTAAGCAACAGACCAAAGACCCAGTAGAAGCTTGGCAATTACTACTTGTATCATTCAGATTTGCTACAAAAAATAATAAAATAATAAAACAATAAGCCAACTGAAGGTACTTTAATGGACCAGGGATGAAATACAGGAGTTAGGTGATAACATTGTTGGAAGAGCTAAAGAGCAAGTTAAGGTTTTCCTGGAACTACACTTAGACAAATTAGGACTCACCATGAGAGAAAATGTTCTCTCTGCAACTGTTAGCAGAACCCAAGATTCTGCTGGCCCACCTACCACCTCCCCTACCAGAAGCCACGGGCAGGAATCAGTCATGTCATACATTGCCAACACAAGACTGTTTGCAGTAGCTCAATTCATGAGTTTCCAAGATGGGGAGGTGATATGACTTGTGCTTAGATGTCCCCCACCCAAAGCCTCATGCATTCATAGGTGGGGCTTTGAAAAAGGTGGGCACTTCACTCTTGAGTGTGTACAGAAGAGTGTACTGTGGTGGCTGGATCTAAAGTGCGTGTTTGATAAGTGGTGCAATGCCAGCATCAAGGGCACTAGAATTAAGGGTGTGAGTGCCACCCTCCCTGTGTAGCCTGGATAAGATATAAGGGATGGAAAGAGTTGCGATTTCTCCCTTCCTTGCCTTTGCTGTCTTCTGCCTGCCACGGACTGTTTGTCCCCTGTGATGCTCCTCTGCCAGGCCACCCTGCCTTGGTGCCAGCTGATTATGGACTGAAACCTCTACAAACTGTGAGAACAAAACAGACTGTATCATTTGAGCTTGTGAAGTTCTGAGGCAGGACAACTCAATTATGCTCAGAGGGCAAAACAGTGCTTACTCTGGAGTCCTGCACAGGAGGATATGTCACAGTTACAAAAATAAAATGCCTGAGGCAATCAACTACGCCTCTTGAAGCTAACAGGAAGACATGCTCAGGGCAGGTCTGTGCCAACAGAAACAAAAATGTAACATGAACAGAAAAGGGACAGGAAAATAAAAAGCACACAGATAAGTCAGACTGTTGGATTTTAAAAGCTGTGCCCACAGCCTCTAAGCCTTTCCCTGGGTCTCTGTGTAAGACTGACAGGAATGACTGATAGGGTGCTGAGTCCTCTCAGGGCTTTCTGCACACATGCCTGTCCCAGAATCCACTCTGATTAAATGACATACATGAAACACAGTCCATATGTATGAATCTTTAACAAAGTTCAAGTGGAGAAAATGTTTCTGAGGGTCACACCAGGAGCTCTAACTCTGGCCAAGAGCTATAGAGTGTTCCTGGATCTTCTGCTTTGCTTTGTTTTGTTTTGTTCTGTTGTTTCTGAGGATAATGGAAAGCAGAAATGGCCCTGGGATGTTGACAAATTGAGGGGGGTCAAGGCGGAGTGGTCTTCCAGTCCCAGTCTTGCTACCTGTACTACGAGGGGGCCCCTAAAGTTGAGATAAGGAATTTAACCCACCCTCTACATAGAAAGTTTGGAGGACATGTCAGCAAGAGGCATAGGAAGGGTTTATTAGACTAAAACTTCTGTACACACTCAAGAGTGAAGTGCCCAAGTGAGAAAGGAACAATATAATTTGGAGCTAGTAATATTTACATATTTTTGGCAGGGGAATCTGTGGAAATTGACGATCTATATACTCAGGGCTTGGTTTAGCCAGTAGAGGAAAACAACCCACTCACTGAAAGACAATGGTCTATTCTTAAGGGAAAGCCTATTTCACAGGTGCGAAGGTGGTCTGTTTACAAACGAAAGAGACCATCCGCAAGAAAAAATAGAATGACCAAACTCATGTGTAGGTGAAAGAGGATTGCCCAGGTTTGAGGAAGAGAGGAAAAAAAAGTTGAAACTAGGCTGTGCCCTCAGACTGAGGCAGATTAGAGCATAGTAAACTGGCTGGGGAAGCAGGTGTGACCTGCTGATGGCAGAGTTCCAAGACACACTCGAACACTTCCCAAAGCCCCACACCAGGAATTAGTCAGAGTGCTGGCTTCAGTTCTTCTTGTGAGAACTCAAGCAGGTTTTGGTAGGTCAGCCTAGACCTGACATCAACCTGAGGAATGGGAGGTACAAAAGACAGCTGCCCTCCAGCGGGGTTCACTGTGAACTCTCTCAGGCATCCACCTTGTGTTTATGTGGTGCATCTCTTTTCTTACCTTTAGTTCGCCTAAACTCAGAGCATGTTTCTTTTCTTTTCCTACCTGTAATAAGTTTTTTCTGTTGTTGAGAGGATTAACTGTCTGACTAAAGTTGCATGTCTGTATATGGGTTCATACATTTACAATTCGAAGATATCAATGGATAAAGCAATAACCACTGTTGAGACCATATCACCTTGTCTATAGATTAGTTGTGATTGTACTATTTTTTATGATAATTGGTGTCTGTTTGTCAATATGTTTTTGTACTTTTATGTTTCTAAAATAATAATAAAAAAAATGTAAAACCTCACTATTTTTTGTTTTTCTTGACCAATTGTTTGTTCAAGACAGAAAGAATCTAGAAACCACCTCTAGAAGGAGATTCCAGGACCCCAGCACCAGCAACAAAAGTGGCAGTTGTTAATTTCAAAATTATGATCTTTGTCTCCTTTCTGACTACATCGTTTTATATTTCTTCTATCCTACCTCAGTTATACCTCATTTTATTTACTTATTCAAAAATTGATAAATATTTTGGTTGCAGTACAATTCTGAATCACAGGGTGTGTATAAACGCAACGTAATAGTTACTGCCAAGCACTTTAACAAAATGTTACTGCAATTTAACAACTAAGCACATAGCAAAGGAGAGTTCCCTGTTATTCCACACTCTTGCCAATATTTGGCATGGAATTTTTTTTTTCTTTTTGAGACAGGGTCTTGCTATGCAGTTCAGGCTGGCCTGAAACTCACAGCAATCCTCCTGCCTCTGCTTCCTGAGTGCTGGGATTATAGGTGTGCACTATCACACCAAGCCCTGGAAATTCTGTTGAAAGTGGTGAAATTCTTTAACAGTCCCATGCAGCGTCATTGTAGATACTGAATGGCATTTCTCTGAGAGCTTATGACGCTGATCACTTTTCATACGTCTTTTAGCTACTTCAATATCATCTTTTGTGACATATCACTCGAGGACTCTTCCTTAGTTTTTCCATTGTATGACCTTTCTCCTTAATAGGATTTAAATATATACAATATTTATACATTATGCATCATATATTTACATATAATATATAAGATTTCTAATATATATAAAAGTTTATACTCTAGCTAAAAGACTTTTGTTAGCATATTAAACCGACCTGAAAATATCTTCTCCTAATCTATGGCTCATCTTCCCAGTCTTAGTGATGATATATATATATATATAAAGTGATACTCCATATACAAGTTGTATTCTTATATACCAGCACAAAAAACCATAAACAACTTCACTGAAAATTCAAATGCCTGAGAATATACCAAAGGAGAGTTATGCAGGACCCCCCCTACTGAAAACTATAAAGTAGTACTGAAAGAAAATTTTAAAGACCTGAATAAATGTATGATTTGAATGCTCAATATAATAAAAATATCCCCTCTCTCCAAAGTGTTTTGTAAAATCAAAACAATGTCAATTAAAATCCTAGGAGATTGGTTTTAGAAATGGATAGGCTGACTCAGAATTGCATGTAGAATTGCAAATAAGGTAGGACAGCCAAGACATGGTGAAGGAGAGAACAGAGTGGAGGGATTGTAAACAGGATGACAAATGGACCAAAGAGAGCATAGAGGACAGGAACAGACCCACACAAGCACACATTCTTGGCTCATGAGGAATTTGGGTAGTCAGGTACAAAAAAAGGGAAGGCATTGATGTTGGGTCAATTTTCTATTTCAATGGGAAAAAATGAAAATTTATTCCTACTCATGCTATGTAGAAAAAAGTTCCAGGTGGGTTGTAGGAATGAGTTTAAATCACAAAAGAATAAAGTTTTCAGGTAATAACATGAAAATATCCCATAGTCTTGTGTTTTACTCTGTTTTTTGTTGCTAAAACTCCACACTGAGGCTGGGGCTTTCATAAGAAGTTGATTTAGCTCATGGAGTGCTACCTCAACGTGGCTCTGGAGAGTGCCCCATTGCAGATGGCCTGGCAATAGCAGGAGCTCACAGGAGAACCTGCACATGGCAGGACAAGACCTGGAGGGATGGGACCAGGTTTGTGCTTCTGATGATCTTTGCTCTTGAGAGAATTAACTTGCTCCATGTGGAAATTGACCAATAACAAACAAGGCTAACTTAAAAACAAAGACAGCTCTATTCATGTGCAGAACAGCTTTGTAAGTTGGGGAAATACAGGCTAGGGTTAGAAATCTGGAGAGTGCTGCACCAAGACTAAGCAGGACTGAAGTTTCTATAAGAAGGAGGAACATTTTGGGACGGAGATAAACAAGATTGAGATAAATTCAGAGGTTGGAACCTGGCACACACCAGCCTACTAGTAAATCTTTTAGGTGCATTATAATGTCCAGATCAAGAGGCAAACTGGTCAATCCACTAGTCTTAAACCCTGAGAAGTAATGTTAGATTCTAGAAAATTGTGCCACCTGGTAGATTCAGTTCCCTACATAATATCTGTGTAGCAATTTATCCTTGCTACCAAAATAAGGGTTAGAAGAGGATTTTTGCTCTCCTTTTGAGCATTCTGTGGCTGTTTTGATTTTCATGTTATCGCTTGAGACTAGCATTAGTTTCCTCTGAGTTCTACCACATTGATGCAGCCCATACCAAAGACCAAGCTTCCAGCACAGAATCCCAGGGGACACATTCAACCCAGGTCCAAACCACAGGTCTTGGATTAGCCAGCAGCTTCAGAAACTGAACCCACATAAGACTACCATAAGGTTGCATCAGCCCTGGGACCAGTTTAATATCTGAAAGGGAAAAGAAAGTTATGGGGGAATGCATAACATGTTGTCTTGGTTACTTTTCTCTCATTGCTGAGACAAAATACTCAACACCCAAAATGAAGAAAGGAAAGGTTTATTTAGCTTACAGTTTGTGGAGGTTTCACTCCGTACTTGGCTGGCTCAGAGGCAGAGTGGCCCATGGCAGAGGGCAAACTGTTCATGGCAGCAGAGCAGAGCAAAAATCCACAAGAGCAAAAGGGAGGAATGGCAGCGAGCAGCCTCTTTTCTTCCCTTACATTGTAAACAGGCTACCCCCACCCAGGGGGCATGTAGCACTCCCATAATCTCCATGTCCTCCTCTTCCACAGGCTCAGGGTATATATAAAGTAAGCACCCTGGCTTCCTGCTGAATCACTCACCCAAACCTCTAGATGCCCCAAGTTGACACAATGTATCAACCATGACACATGTTAATAATGTTAATAACTAGTATTTATGGCACATTTGTAATATACTAAGAACCTTAAGTTTCAAGTGCATTAACTCATTTAACCCTTACTGTCATTGTTACTTTAGAGATGAGGAGATTGAAGCAGAAAGCTTGTAATTTGCCCAAAGATATTTACACTGCTCACAAATAACAGAGCTACTGTCTGAACCAGTTTCATTCCAGAAGCCACACTCTTAATTACTCCACCTGAGCCTGGTAGAGACACTGAATCTTTAATGTGGGCATCCAATGGACTGATGATACTAAATCTCCAGAGGATGCACAGGATGACTTTGTGCAAACATTCCTGGAAACCTGTTTCTATCTGGATACTTTGCAGTGCCACAGTTCACAAATGCAAATGATAACAAGTCGCCTATTGTACTGGCTGAATTTATAAGGATAACTCTCAGAAGTCAGAGCAAAGTCATGAAGGTAGGCCATCTCCTAGATTTAAATACTTAGAATACTGTGAAAATAGCTTTTAGACCTTAGAGAGATTTTTCCTTAGTTTTTAATAAATAAAGCTATCTTTGATGCTTTGCACAATGTGTTTTTGTTATACTAACAGATAACATGCCAGTTAGCCAATAAGATGTTAGAGACTGTGAACCCAAAAATGCCATGGGTGCCCCCTTGAGGTGGTAACAATAGTAAGCTGCCCGTTAGTGAAATCCATGAGAGCCAAACTGTTTTGTCTTCTGTACATTACTCTATTAATCTGGTTGTGTTGTATTATCTCACTGTCTTTTTTTTGTTCACTAGAAGGAAGGTGAATTCCATATTCACATGGCCTAGTACAATGTAACCAGTCTTAGTTGAACTAACTTACCTGATTCAGAGTAAAACTTTACTAAAAATAATAGTAGAAGACCATAAAGGGAGACTTTCTGCCCAAGCAGACAAAATATCCATGACATTCATGCTGCAAGGGAAATAGCAGAAGACTAGAAAAAATTACCATCTCATGAGTCACCTCTATTCTTGCCAATTCTTTGTCTGACAGATGGAGAGGTAAAAGATTTAAAATTGTGCATATGAGGTATTAACATTCTAAAATTTAAATCACTTGTAGAAATATAATATGAACACTCATTAGAAATAAAAACATGCCAAGGATTTTGCTAATGGGACTCCAGTTGTCCTCCCTGAGAGGAGGGGGCTAATTTCAAACATGTAGTCTCAGAAAAGTGCAAAGAGCCAGGGAGCCAGCTTGTAAAATTCACAGTTCTAGGTGGGAGTGGGGCGGGGTGTGGGGGAGGTGTATTGGGCTTTCATTGCTAAGTGGCTTTATAGACGAGAGGGAGCTGAAGGAGAAAACCGACAAATAGGGTAACGGTACAATGGGGAACCGAGAAAGATATTGAATATAAAACTGAAGAGAAGGCTTTGGGAAACATTACCAAATCCTTCATGTACTTTGCACAATGAACTTTTAGTCTGTATTGTACAAGTGAAGTGTGAAGACAAAGTGCTCTCAAAGCACATCATCAGCTTGTCTTTATTCACTCTCAGAATTCAAATGTAGTTGCTTGCTACCTATACAAACCTAAATTTTATAACACATAATATAAATATATTTTTCATAATTTTCTATTTAATCTTCATGACAAAATCTCTATCAAATCATTGATAGTGAAATTTCAGTTCTCAATATGAAAATTACTTTCTAGCGATCTTTTTCCAGAATTAATTGCCCTGGTTAATACAAGTCATCTAAACATCAAATATTACTGGGATGGACGCCAGCCAGCCTTGCCAATCCCAGACACAAGAACTTGGATATTTTTGAAGCAGGGCCTAGGGTGACTTTATGCCATCTGCCTTTTTCTCTTCATCTTTCTCTGTTGTCCTATATCCACCATGGAGGACTAAGTCTCCTGGACACCGAGTCAGCGCACATCTAAGGAAGGCCATCTACCACCTGTCCCAAGGCCTTCTTTTGGACCATAAATCAGTAAGTCTGTGTCTCTGCATGGAGCCTAGGTATCTTGAGTCACTTTTTGTGGTGGATTGACAAATGGTGGTCAACTTGTAACACCCAGCTGAACTTAACCAGCACGGTGCTGGTGTGGGAAGCCCACCTGAGGATTGTTGCCAGCAGCATGAGAGGCAAACCTGGAGAAGAAGAGGAACAGAGGCTGTTTGGAACTGGGAGAAGCTGTTGGGTGCTGTTAGAAGCTGTAAGGAGCTGTTAGTTCTCTTGGAGCTTGTCATGTTGGTTTTCCTGATAAACTTGGCTGTTCCCATTGTCTGATGAGCTCAAGACCTTGTTGTCTCTGAGAATGCCTTCAGTTCACTTTGGGGGAGGTCTGATCCTCACTTTGGGTATTGCTTTCTGGCTTTGGAGGGGAAGATGGTACACTACTCAGACTCCTGAAGAAGCTTGTAGCATTGGCTTTCCTGATGGAAACTCAGATTTCTTCATCATCGGAGGTGCTCAGGACCTTACTGTTGCTGAGGATGGCTGTGGTACTTTTCAGAGGAGCTCTGGTTCTCACTTCGAGCATTGCTTCCTGGTTCCAGTGTAGATCCCTCAGCCTGCTGGTGCAGATTCTTCATCCTACTGTCACAGACTCTCCAGCTTCCACCACTGACCTTTGGGCCTTCCCAGTGCAGATCCATGAAACAGGCCTGCACAAGACATTGTCATGGCCTCTAGGCCTCCAGCTGGACTCATGGGAGGCACTATCATGGGCTCTAAGTCTTTGGCTGGACTCATGCAGACATTACCATAAGATCCAGACCCTCAGCTGGATTCTTTGGTCATTAGTGTGTGAACAGATTTTTTGCACTCTTTGTATATGATTCTTTGAGTGACTATTATAAATAATCTTGTAAAATATGTGTCCTATATTGTATTGTTTCTTCTTGCAAAAACCCTTAAACTATAACACTTTTCAAAACTTAGGTGCAAGGCAAATGATCATTTCTCCCTCCTATATTGTTGGAAAGTTGGATTATAATGCCCTACCCTTATGGTTTGGATTGCAAATGTGCTCCAAAGGTTCATGTACTGAAGCTTGGTGCCTAGCTAAGGGTGCTACCGGGAAGTGGTGGGACCTTTAGTTGGTGGGGCTCGTGGAAGTGAGTCAGGTCATTGGAACATGCCCTTCAAGGGTATATCAGTGCCTGTTATAATTTACCTAAAATGTCACCTAAAAGTCTTCTGCTCAGAGATCGGGTCTGGCCAAAGAAGGCAGCTCACTTCAGATACTACATGGAAGGGTATTCTCTTTCTTCTGGAAGGGCTGTCTCCATCTCCATCTCTGTCTCCCTCTGTGTCTCTGTCTCTCTATCTCTGTGTCTGTCTCCCTCTCTCTCTGTCCCCCCCCCACCGCCTCTCTCTCCCAGCTGCTTTCCTCCACCATACTTTTCCAATGCACCATTTCTGTGTTAGTAGCAGCCAGCCATGCATTGAACCCACTGAAACTGTGAGCGTAAATAAACTTCTCCTAGCAGTTTCAGGTGCTGGTTGTTTTCTCTGAGAAACAAGAAATTTATGCTCCTGCCCCTTCCTCTGTTTCTGCTTCTGGACTGCTGTGAGGTGAGCAGTGTGGCTGTAGCAGTAGCTCCCTCCCATGATGTTCTGGCCTTGTCCTGGGTGCAAAGCTGTAAGTCAGGCAACTACAGACTGAATCTGAAACCACAAGCCAAAATAAATCTTTCTTCTTTGCAATTAGTTTCTCTCATGTGCTTTGTAACTGTGGGGAGAGCTCTCTCTACTGCTGTGTGGATAAGTCTGTCAATCATTTTGTGTGTAAAACAGTTTAGAGATCCAAGTCACATACTGTGTGATGCAGTCATTTAAAGTGCAGTTTTTGTGTATCTGAAGGGTTTTTCAGCTGTCATCGCAACCATCTCAGCACGTTTTCATCACTACAAGAGGATGTGCCACTCCTCCAGGCCACTGGTACCCAACACTTTCTCTCTTCAGCCCAGTGACTGATCTTTCTGTCCTCATACAGCAGCCTCTTCCAGAGACTCCACATAAATGGAATAACACTCTGAACAGCTGTGGCTGGCTTCTTTCGTAGCACATTTGCAAGGTTCACCCCGTCATAGCATCTATCAATATTTCATTCTCTCTTGGGTCATAAAAGAAATGATAAAATTCACTACCTTGGTTTAAATTATACAAGTCAGAGACATTAAGTCTACTCATAGTGTGATGGAACCATCACCACTGCCTAGTCCCAGAATATTTTCATCACCCATGAAGTAAACTCCTAACCCATTAGGTAGCCATGCCACATCTCTAGCCTTCCTGATCCCTGGGAACCACTAACATGCTTTCAGGTCAGTACAGATTTGCTGACCTAGTATTTTATGTGAATGGCGTCAGGCATTATTTTCCCTTCTGTGACTGGCTTCCTTTCACTAGCACGTCTTCAATGCTCATCCATGTTGTAGCATGTAATAATACTTCACTCCTTTTTCCTGCTGAATACTGTTCCTCTGTATAAATATACCACATTTTTCTACTTATCAGTTGGCAATTTTTAGCTACTGTGAACAATGCTATTTTGAACATTCATGTGCAAATGTTTTGTTGGCATGTTTTCATTTTTCTTGCATATATACCTATGTGTACAGTCCTCCATCTTTTATAGCCTTCTCCTGCTCCAAGCCTAATGTCACCAACCCTTAGTTGGGTAGTTCAAGGGAGCGCAATCTCTCCTTTGATCAGGAAAAATCCTCCAAACTTGGAATAGATGCAGAATCAATTTGTGGGTGGAGGGAGAGGGTCTTCAGTCCTGTTCCCCTGCATTTGCTCCTTTGAGGGGTGCTATCACTAACAACCATAGCTACCCTCTGCTGACTGCAGACTTGGCATGGATTTCCTTCTCTTTGATACTCTGAC
Organism: Dinomys branickii; assembly: GCA_004027595.1. Classification (NCBI taxonomy): domain Eukaryota; kingdom Metazoa; phylum Chordata; class Mammalia; order Rodentia; family Dinomyidae; genus Dinomys; species Dinomys branickii. The sequence goes on from PVLD010024337.1 coordinate 10,902, forward strand.
CCCAAGAGGCCCAATTTCTGAGACACAGTAGAAGCAGTCTGAAACTATTAACCCAGGACTTCATAAAAGCTCAAAAGAAAAAGGATCAAGATGATATGTACACACAGTGTAGTTAAAAGGTACAGTGTATTGCTGATGGAAACCACTATGACACAGCCCCAAGCAGGATTTAAATTAACCAGTTGGCTTTTATGTTTACTTGTGAATCTCTTCAAAGCCTAGGCCACTTGTCTGGAAGTGGGAAATTGACTTATAGTAAGTGAACCTCTGTGAGTCACTAATCCCTACTAAAACTTGTAATGGTGGATGAAGCCAGAAAGCCTCAAAGACAAGATCACAGCTAAGGACACCTGGATCCGATCTCAACTAGATGAAGATTATAGCCTCAGGCATCTCACTCCTGGGTGGATTAATTTAATCTTTATTAAGGATTAATTTAATAACTTACTTGGAGAAGTCCTCGAGTGGTTCCACCCTTCTTGAGTACTCCCCTCCCTTCTTCTGATGACCAAATAAATACAGGCCACCCAGAGATCTTGATCTTAGCCTCATGAGAATCTTGGATTCTGTGAGAGGGCTTTGATCCTCCTGGAGCCCTCATATCACTCCATTTGCCTCTTTTTATTCAGCCTTCACCATATACTCATTCAGGAGACTGGGAACCTGACCAGCCCACAATAACTAAGGGATATTGTTAACTTGGTAGATTCCCCCTATCAGTTACTTTCCTGTCACTGGGACAAATACCCAACATTCACAGCTTAAGGAAGTAGGGGTTTACTTTAGCTCGTAGTTGCAGTGGGCTCGCCCGTGGCTGGGTGGCTCCATGTAGAAGCAGAAATAGCATGGCAGGAAGGCACAGCAGAGGAAGGCTGATCACAGTGTGCAGGACAGGGAACAGAGGGGGAAAGGAGCACACACCTTCTAGATTACACCCCTGTGACCTGCCCCTTCTGGCCAGGCCCCACCCCAGAACGTGAGACTCCGAGGGGCATTTTAGAGCTAAGGCCTAACCACAGGAGTCCCTAGTGCCCTCTTTCTGGCTTAGTTCCAGCCTTGCCTCTATAAGGCAGAGGCTACCTCTCCCAACTCCCAACAGAGGCCCTCTACATCTGGATCAAGAGCATGGGGTTCGGAGAGAGGCAGGAGTTTTTGCTCCTGTCTACGTGCCTCTATGGGAGACTGGCAAGGAAAACATCCACTGGCTTGAAGGGAAATCCCACAAATTCATAGATGGTGGCTTTGGAGGCGACGGCATGCAATGGCAGTGTCATGACATGCGTGTTAATGTATTTTTCACTTGAGGCAAAAGATGAGTTGCTGTTTCTAAACTAAAACCTCAGTATTCAGGTTTAATTTCAGTGTTGGTACTTTGTGATAAATAAATGGATTTTAGTTTATAGTTTGGCCCATGGTCTCTAAAAGTTTCACCATCACCACTGATCTATGGTTTCAAAGGAAGAACAATGCCATGTGCCTCACAGGAAACCTAACATCCCATGGGAGATGGACATGTGGAAGAGAGGGAAGTCAGACAGTGGCTCAGTTAGCCAACTCCTTTCTAAATGGGGGTGCATTCCCAAATCAAGCCTTGCCTGCCTCACAAGAGGCTTATTTCTTTGCATGGAGAAGAAGTAAGGAAATAATTAGCTGCATAAAGGCAGAGCCAGCCACCTGAGTGGAGGAGGCACTTGTTATGGAAAAACACTGTACTCTTATGGGAAAGATCTCACCTCTGCACCTGTACTCTGTACCAGGTAAGGCAGATCCATCTACCTTCAAATATGGCCACATACAGTAGGAATTCATATTTCACTTGCTCATTACCTGAACACCACTCACTTGCACAAATATTTGTGAGTACCCACACGGTTTTTCTCAAATGCTCATGAACACTCTGCTCCCAGATACTGCCTCTATCACCCTGCCAGGCACGGTCATGACTGTGAGACATCAGATTCCTCCAAGCCCCGATGAGCTAAGGCAACCCAGCATCACCTGCTGTGGAGGACAGAGAGCCCTGTCAGATACCAAGGGTAATCAGACATTGAGGGTTGTAGGGTTCTTGTTACAACGGACACTGTTGAAACTGGATTTATAAAGAAGTGCATAGATAGACCTAGGAAAAGGTTTAGGATCCTCACCAAAGTTTGATGCCAAGAATTTTTGTCATGAGCCAGGAGTGCTGATGCACACCTGTAGACCCAGCACTTCAGAGGCTGAGGCAGGAGGATTGTTGTAAGTTCAAGACCAGCCTGGGCTACAAAGTGAGCTCAAAGTGAGCCTGAACTGCATAGTGAGACCCTGTCTCAAAATTTTTGTCATGAGGTCACAGTTGGGAAAGCACAATAGGAAAACTGTATTGGGAGTCAACCTAGTCACGGTGCACCCTGTTGGCCTCATGAGGGGGTCAAAACCTGCTTCAGGGGTGTCAAGGCAGCAGAAAAATATCAAATGTAAAAATATACACTAGTGCTCACATTGTTCTAACTCAGGCCCACATTGCTCTTAGAATTACCCTACTGTGAAATGAGGCTGTGCTCCTGGGCTGGACGGCTGTACCTGGCTACTGCAAGGAAAAGGACAACTCCTCACACACAGGTTGGTACTGGCGTGGTGCCAAGCCCCACGCCTCTGAGATGGCTGAACCTGTGCACAAGAGGCTCTCGTAACTCAGATTTCTGGTATGCCTGAGTCTTGATGCCTCTTGTGTTTGGGGCACTAGTGAACCTGTCTTGGAAGCACGTTGCAGAGGAGCTCCCCCCAGCCCCAGCACTGGCATGGAGACAGCTGTGCAGCTACACCCTCTGTCTCCAGACTCCAAGGTTCAGTTCCTGGGATAGTCTGACCCACCAAGTCCCTGAGGTGGGATAGGTGCAGCTCGAAGCCAGCAGGCCTCAGCATTAGTAGGCCAGATTCCCACAGTGCAGGCATGAAAACCAGGGGCACTGAGGGAACTTCCTCTAACACCCTGTACCCTGCACCAGAGAGACGCGGCAGTGACAGCTACCGTTACCTCAGCTGAGTCCCTAAAGGAAGGGGAGGGTTTTACTGAGTATTCCTCTGAAGCTGCCACACTGCAAGCTCCCGCCAAGACACTCCTAGTAGCAATCTCACCTCTACAGTCTTTGTGGGCCGGGGGTCAGTAGGATTGCACAGAAGCAATAGCCAGGCCTTCTTCACCCTACATGTTCCCTCTGAGGCCAGAGGCAGGGTGACTGTGCAGATCCATAGTGGTGGCGAATGCCTGTAAACCCAGCACTTAGGAGGCTGAGGCAGGAGGAGTCACAGTAAGCTCAAGGCCAGACTGAGTTACACAGAGTTCAGGGTGAGCCTAAATTACAAAGTGAGACCCTGCCTCAAAAACAAACAACAAATAAGACATTCTTGTAAAGAGGAGAAATCATAACATCACTTTGGTTCTAACTACACAGCACCAACAAGTAAGAAAACTCATGAAGACCGTGAAGTAAATAAATTGTGATTATATAAAATGAAGATCTATTTGTTCGTTGACACTTGCTCTGCCTCGGGCCAATTAAATAAAAAAGGGATCTTTCCGGTCAGTGAAATACTTAGATGATCACAGTTTCGTGCGACCCCTTGTCATCAAAGATGCCTATTTATCCAAGACGAAGGGACTGAAAATAAAATATATGTACAAAAAAAGCCTGTAGCTCCTCCTCCCGACCCCCTCCCGACACGATGAATAGGAGGGACCATGTCTGCCCGCCTGGGAGACCATCCGTGAGGTATTCAAGCGGTTTTCAAATTCCTGTCTTTGGAAGAGCTTGCTTTCTTTCCGGCTTAAACGTCCACACCGCTGCCGTTGCCCAGGCTGGCGCGCGACCAGCGGCCGAGGCCAGGGCAGCAGCGGGTGGTGAGGACGCGGATCGCCGGGAGGCGCACGACCCGCGAGGGACGGCGCCTGCGAGCCACAGCGACCGTGGGGGACGGCGACCGCGAGGGACCGCGGCCCTGTCCCGCAGGCCCCGGGCGCGGCACTGGGCGTGCACCCCGGCTCGGCTCGTCCCGCTCTGCGCGTGGCCGCGGCCGGCTCTGCAGGTCCCGACCAGGGTCCGGCTCCGGGCCGCCCAGGGCACCGACTTCCCCAGGCCCGCGCCAGCTGCTCCCCGATGTGCTTGCCACCCTCCGGAAGCCTGGCTCCGCACGGAGGCTGCAGCCCAGCCGGAGTTCGCACCCGCCCCGCCAGCCCGCGGCCCCAGGAGCCCTGAGGAGCCCGGCAAGAGGCAGACACCAGCTAGTGTGGGACCGAGCGGTGCGCAGCCGGAACGCAAAACGCCTGAGGAAGTTTGTCCCCTTCCGCGCGCTGTGCCGCCGGCTGTGGGAGCGCGAGGACATGGGCGAGACCATGTCCAAGAGGCTGAGGCTGCACCTGGGCGGGGACGCGGACATGGAGGAGCGGGCGTTTGCTAACCCCTTCCGGGACTACGATGCCGCCGGCGTCGCGGGGCTTGGGGCTGGGGCGGCCGAGGAGACAGTTGGCGTTCGGCTCCCGTCCGTTCCCGACGAGCCCGGCCTCCCTTTCCACACGGACGGGAAGGTGAGTGGCAGCCGGCCTGGGCCTCGCCGACGGGGGGAGGGGACGGTGTGTGTGGAAGATGGTCGCGCCCGCCCCGCCCGGCGCGTGACGTCACCATCGCTCGGCGCAGGCGGGCCTTGGGGGCGGGCTGGGCCGCGGGCGGAGGATCGCGTGAGCGATCCAGGGCACCGCGGGACCTCCGAGACTTCGGTTCTTGTGGATGGCACGCGGGTCTCCCGCCGCCTAGTGGCTGCGATGCGCGCGCAAAGCCGGACACACCCCTCCTGTGGGCTGGATCGCGCGGGCTGCCCGTGCTTGCGTCCGTGTGCGCTCGTGTGAGCTGCCTGGCGGTGGTCGTCGCGCTCATGACTGTGGCGTAGCAACAGCAGCGTAAAAGCGCTGTCCTAAACAGTGTCCTTTTGGGGGCCCCTTCTATGCTCAAACGTTGAAAAGGAGTGCAGGGAAAGCTGGACTTGACGCCGAGGATCCTTGCTGGGCCGGAGAATTGCACGGGAGGAAAGCATACTCGTTTATTTAGGGTGTTTTATGCGACGAGACATGGGCGCTTTTAGAAGGAAATGATGCTAAGTGGTAAACCCTAAATGCTTTTGCCCTGGACTGAACAAAGGGAATTCTGGGAAAATAACTACGCAGTGTATGGGGAGGCTATTTAAACAAGGTCTGTTCGCATAAAATTCTCTTCTTGCCTCCGGCGATAAGCATGTTCCCTTTGTTCCTGTTTAGGGAGGGTGTTTTACATGAAAATGTCATGCCCTCCTTTGAAAAGAAGGTGATTTAGAGAAACGTGAGGCAATTTTTCAAGTATTTTAACCTCTGATTCAAGTAATTATGTCAAAGTGGCATATTTTGGAGCTGGCATATTTTTCCACGCTTGTCTTAGTTACTTTCTTATTGCTGGGACAGAATACCAGAGACCTCCAACTGAGACAGGAAAGGTTTATTTTGACTCACAATTTGTAGAGGTTTCAGTTCATAGTCGGCCTCTGCAAGCGGGAAGAGGAGAGAGAGTCCATGACACGGCAGACACGAAGCAGCTGGCAGTGAGCTTTCCTTTCCTTGTTTACTCCACTCAGGCTATAAACCTGTTGGTCGATGCGACCCACACGCAAGATTGGGCGTCCCTTTTCAGTAATTCCCTTATCCACAACCACCAGGAACTAATCCAGCTATCACACCCTTGATCCAGCTGTCACGGAAAACACACCGAACGGGAAGAAATGGCAAGAAGGAGGTTAAAGGGGCAGCTTATTGCACCAGTGGGCTTCTGACTAGGATCTCTTCTAAAGAGCCAGAGCTCACCCCGGTTGGTTTCGTGGCTTTTAAGGGCAGAGCAAGAGAGGGCTACAGAGGCAGATTTAGTGCATTATGATTGGAAAGTTGGGTGACATCTTGGGTGGCTAAGGGAGTTTAAACATTTCAGGTTACATCACAAGGCTATCAGTTACACAAAGCATGGATTGTACAAAGGAAGAAATGTTCTGTTATCGGGCCTGCCGGACATGTCTGCGTGGATCCTATGGGCATTCTTGGCAGGCCTTTATTTAAAATTTTAATTTTTCCCCTTCACGGCCACCACCCAAAAGCCCTACCTCTGAGTATATGGGCTTTGGGGGGACATTTATATATAAGCCATAACAATCCCTCACCTGTAGTATAAATTGGGAAGGAGTAAGTGAAAATAAAGGAAAATGTAAGCAACATCAGCACAACCGTGTCGTGTTTATAAAACCACACACACACCTTTTCAAAAAATTATTAATGCCTGTGTTCCAAGGCTCACTTCCTCCCTGGCTCCTCAAGTATTTTGTATTTGAAAAGGGATAAAAAAGGTGACTCAGACTAGGAAAGTGGTTTTGAAAGAGCAATTGTGTGAACATGGAATGTTAGGCAAATACTTTGCTAAACCTTTCTTGTCTTATATGTGCTTAAAAACTGGATTACATGTCCTAACCTAGGAATGTAGATGATTAAATTAAAGTATACAAATTGCCTACCAAACAGCTTGATTTCATATCTAATAGTCCCTTACTAAATGTTAGCCCTTCTTCCCTTAATGATTTGAATGATCATTCAAAATTAATGTCAGTAGTTTTTTTCTAGTTTTTCCTAGATTTACATATACAAATCTCTTGTACTTATGACTTAGTGTCCAAATATTTTATAATAAAAACATAGATTTCTGGAAAGCATTTAGAAAATACCCACCGCTTATACTCATTACCAGTTGCTTTTTCGGTACTGTTCTTAGGGTAAGGAGGCTACTGCAAGGTTTGGTGGGAAATGAGTGGAGTGAATGAATAGAGATCTTGAGGGAGTAACTGTCTCAAGAACAATAAAGTGGCTTGTGGAGGGGAAGTTTGTTCTTGACCTCCAGTGAAGAGATAAATCCTGGTCCAAAGTTCAGAGCTCTGAAATTGCACATTTTTTTCACCCTTTATATCTGGATAAGTGTTATTTTGACCTCAGTTATACACTTCCCTGACTTATGTTTAAGAGAAAATGAAATTAAGTTGCTAATGGAGTGTCGTCTTTACTTTTCTCTCGTTGCTGAGACAAAATACCTGACACCCAGAGTTAAGAAAGGAAAGATTTATTTAGCTCACAGTCTGTGGAGGTTGCAGTCCATACTTGGCTGGCCCCAAAGCAGGGTGGCACATGGCAGAGGTCAACAGTTCATGGCAGTGGAAGACAGCAGAGCAATAAGAGCAAAAGGGAGGAGCAGCAGCAAGCAGTCTCTTTCTGTCCCTTACGTAGGCAAACTATCTGGCCCAGGGCAGATATAGCACTCACACCCATGAATCAGTCATAAACTCTAGAAGCCATGACTGCATATGGCTTTGGGGTATCACCCAGACACAAAGCATAACATAGAGCTTATGATATCTCTCTGCAGTTAAAATGATAAGTTGGGGTGGGGATCTGTGTCAATGGTTGTAATTATGTGCTAAAGAAAAGAAGAAATAGATAAGTGTGTTTTTCTTGAATAAGAGAAATAATGACTTTAAAAGGTGGACTTTCTGAGTTAAAGTCAGAAAATGAATATGAATTGAGCTCCACTGTTTTCAATGTACATTTATGATTGGTAGATTTACTACCTTGTTAATTCTTAAAATACATTAAAAACAATTCATACAGGAGGTGTCAAACTATGCTTTTGTTTTGATAGGCATGAAATTTCCTAAAAATGAATGTGTTATGGATTGAATTGTTTTCCTTTTACCCCCAAAGCTTTGGTTGAAGTCCCAACCACTAGACCTTAATTGGAAATAGTCATGGCAGATGGGAGTAGTTCAGATGAGGTCATACTGGAATGGGGTAGTCCTTAATCCAAAATAACTTGTGTCATCAGGAGAAAGGAAGGAAGATATAAACACACAGGGAGAGAAAAAGTGGTCATAAAAGTGGATATTCTTTCATTCCAAAGTTTAACATTGTATTAGGGAAAAATAAGGAAATCAATCCTTCTCAATTGCCCTGAGAGCTATAATTCTTTTTCATTCTTTATTCAGAATTAAGTAGGAGGGCACACAGGCACACTGTGTTAGTCCCAGCTATTTGGGAGACTGAGGTGAGCCCAGGAGTTCCGTGCCAGTCTGAACAGTATAGTGAGACCCATCTCTTTCAAAGTAAAATAAATAAATACAAACAAAATGAACTATAGCAGTGTGAGGGTAGGGGATGAGGAATGGTATGATATGCTCCGCATCCTTTCTATTTAAAGTGCAGTTTGTGGGCCAGAATCATAACATTTCCTGAAATCTTGTCAGGAGTGCAGATCCCACCCCAGACTTCATGAGTCACAGTCAGCATTTTAACAAGATCCCCACCCAGGGCTTTGTAAATTTTAGGATTATTGCTCTCTATATGCAGGTTTGTTAATTTACTTTTAATAAGAACTTAGCATCTAGGCAATTTTCAATTCCTTATGTGGGAAAGTTTTGACATAAAGGGCATAGGAAAGGTTACGGAGACATGACTAATGAAATAGTGTTGCTCAGGCTTGGCAAATGCACTGGCATGTAGGGTAGTTAAGAAGTAGGATAGGCCTGTATCGCAACCCCTTAGGGCAGGCCACTTAACTGCTTTGAAGCTTGGCTTTCTTAACTGACCCACTTGTTATAGACTTGAAGTGAAAGGCTAATTGAGGTTCTCAATAATATCATCGTAATGTTTGTTAAAAGCTTACAGTGATAATGGTTGTCATGTAAGTACTCTGTCCATGGTGGTTCTGGTGGCTCATTGAGTTAATACATTAAAACATTCAGAGCAGTATCTAACATAGTTAAGGACAAGCAGTTACTCATACAAAGGTAAATAGGAAGAGTTCAATTAATGATAGCTAGTAACATCATTGTGTATTCTATTTTTATTATATAAAATGTGATTATGGAAATTTTCCTTAGAGTTCATACTTTCAGTAGAACACGAAAAATATGTTGCATATACTTCATTTTTTCTTTTTTCTTTGTAATTATGCTACAATGCCCTGGAGAGTACATACAGGAGATTTTCTACTACTTTTTGTGACACATCAGACTGGGTTGAGGATGGGTAGTCTAGATTGTTTTCTATTCCAACTTTGAAATACAAAATACTGACTTCATTGTGTAAATCTGTGTCTGTTAGCAAAAGAAACTCTCTTCTCCTCTCTTCTCTTCCCTTTTTTCTTTTCTGAGACAGGGTCTCGCTATGCAGTTCAGGCTGGCCTTGAGCTCACTTTGTAGCCCAGGCTGGTCTCGTACTCACAATGATCCTCCTGCCTCTGTTTCCCAAGTGCTGGGATTACAGGCGTACACCACCACACCTGGCTAAAAGGAACTGTTCTCAAACATGTAAGCAAATAGCACTTTATTGATACAGATTCTGCTTAGATAAGGATGTTTACTAAAAATCCCCGTTGGCTGGGCAGGGGGCCCAAGGGTGATCTTCATGGGTGAGGTCCCCAGGTTAAAGAACACATGTGTGTAAGAGATCAGCAACAGCAGGCAGCATGGAGTGGAGCAGAGAGCAAGAGCGTAGGAACTCAAGAACACCTGCAACCTTACTGTGTAATTCTTACATGGGTGGTTATCTCATATTTACATTCTTGTATAGTGCTGTGTGTCTTTATCTGTGCTGCCATGGTTGTACAACTGTATCCCATTGTGTGTCTGTGCTAGACAAGTGGGATCATGTCCTTAGACAACCCTGAGCTTTGAAGCAGCCTGAATGCTTCTCCACAGTCCCACCTGTGAAGGTAGATGTTTCCATTACCATCTAACTTTTATTGGATGGTAATGTTGAAAGCTACTTTTCCCCCTTTTCTCTTCGGTAATTAACTTTGAGGTAAGGATTATTGCGCTCTCATCTTACTCACTTTTGCTTATAGAATGAAGTATTAACAAACCAAGCCCATGCACTTTACAATACATCCACATCTTTACAAGATATAATTTGCCTAGGAAATCTGAGATTATGCAACAGAGTTTTCCAGCCACATCCCCTAATGAAGTTTCATTAAAACCTTTCCTAAGAAAGATATACTGATGTATTAACAGTTGTAACCTTTTGTATATCATCACATACATAAGATGTGGGTCAAAAAGCTGTTTTTATTATCTTCAAAGTTGTAAGCAATGGGCTGGGGATATAGCTCAGTGGAATAAGCGCCTTCCTAGCAACCGCAAGGTCCAGAGTTCAATCCCCAGTACCGCCAAAAAAAAAAAAAAAAAAAAAGTTGTAGGCAAGTCATTCTCTCTTAGCTTTCTTTATGTGGTCCATGGGGATGGAGGGTTGAGTCAAATGAGGTATCTCTCATATTAAGAGTATGTGAATGATTTCATTAGTAAGTTCTCCTTGTGCATTTAAACTGTTATTGATATTGAAAAGTTTGATTCATGCATAAGTGCTCAAAATTAATTTTTTTATTCATAGGATTTATGTATATTAAACATCTATTTTGAAACTTTTTACTCTCTTAGAAGTTAAGATCTTAGTTTTGTAAAACTTATTGTGTCTTTTTTACGGTTTCCGTATTTTTTGTATTTGACAGTAGTATTTCCTCACACTTGGACAAAATTTTTCACTCATACAGAAGTACTCAAGTCTTTCAGAAGGGGAATGATTGCGCATTCCATACTTTTCAGATAAAACTACTTGTTTCTCCAGGAATAGCATATCTTTCACTAGATAACCTTTTTATATTGCCTTAGTACCTCATCATGTGATGCATCCCCCACTATGATCAACATGGCAATGTTTTTTTTTCTGATGTAGGGCCTCCAAGTGATATAAGGGAAATATTATAACTCCCAACCTGCTAGATGTCAGATATGCTGAGTTTGTGGAAATCAAAGAATGAATTCTAAGGAACAGTGGAGGTTAAGAGTAAGAAAATTTGGGGAGAGTGAGATATCTCCTGAGATACAGAAAGAGGCCTGCAGTGAATTAACTAATGGCCCACTTGTGACACCCCACTGAACTGAATCGGCATGATTCTGGGAATGGAAGGCCCACCTGATGATTTTGCCAACAACATAAAAAGAAAACTGAAGGGGAAGATGTTGTGCTGTCGCTTCTCTTAGAGAAGCGTGTCGTGCTGCTTTTGCTGATATGGACTCAGCTGTTCTCATTGTGGGGGAGCTCAGGTCCTCGCTATTACTGAAGGCGGCTGCATTTCTCTTCAGGGGAGCTTTGGTCTTTACCTCACTTACCTTCCTGGCTTCAGTGAAGACCCCTCAACCTGCTGGCACAGATCCTTCACCCCAGTTGCATAGATTTTCTAGTTTGCACCACTGGCCTTTAGGCCTTCGCAGTGCAGATCCTTGGAACAGACTTGCATGAGACATTGTCACGGGCTCTAGGTCTCCAGCTGGACTCGTGAAGGATACTGCCATGGGATCTAGGCCCACAGTTAGATTCTTTGGGTCTCTAGTGCATGGACAGATCTCTTGCACTCTTTGACTTTTTGGGTGACTATTGTAAAATAATCCTATAAATTATGTGTCCTATATTAAATCTTCTCTTGTCAACCCTAACTACAAGGCCCTAGCAGAGTGCCTTGGAAACCTCATCCTCAGGCTTCGTAATAGTAGATGCATCCAATTGTGGCTTAAGGGCCAGAGGTGTCTGGTTTTCCTCTGGCTTACATTTACATTTGTGCACAAGTAAGGATTATCTCTTAATGCAAAGGAAGTCTGAGCATAAGGTAATTCTGGCCATTTTCCCTCCCTCTTACAGTACAGGTCTAGTTGTGAAATAGTATCCTAATCAATACTTCCCCTCTGTGTTCCATTTTGCCTCTAGAGGGTAGGGAGGCCATGCATGGATGCAGAAAAATATTAAACAGCTCTTTCTCAATATGTGCGGGTTGAACAATCTCCAGTGCTTAAAGAATACATTCCAAAGAAGTAAGAGAACGGGACATTGAGTTCTCTATCTGCAACACAAGAGGAAAAAAAGGTGTCCCTTTTAATCCCTACTTGGTTTCTGTATTCTCTCAAGGCATCCTCCAAGGTGTTCTCTACAGCAGGTGGCTGCTATCTAGAGAATGATCAGAAGATAGGTTGGGTTGCATTAACCACCCTTACTGACTTGTGCCTCTACCTTCCCTGGAAACTCACACTCCTAACTCCAGCATGTGTTTCCAAAAGCACAAGCCATAATTGATTCCAGTTATAACAGTCCGGGAATGATTAAAGTAATAATCAAGAGAACTAAACCACTGCTTTTTCAATTTTTTGAAAGAGCAAGGGAAAAAAAACAAAAGGCAAATTGGAAGTGGATGGAGCACCTTCCAGCCTGCAAAAGAGATCACTTCTTGTGATGGAGTCATATAATGGCTCAGAAAAATCCTGCCCTGGGCTCTAGGGCAAAAAAGTCCCCAAAACATATGTGTTGTCTACCTAGTCACCAAGGCAATCTTCCCCAACAGCAAGATGAGGCAAAATGTTACTCAGAATCCACCCCAAAATTTGTATGTCTCTAAATCTGCAACACACTTATGAAACTCAAAAGTTAAAGCTTGTACCTATCATTCAGCAACCGCTATTTACATATCAGCAGAAATACTTCCCTCATTCTACACACATAAATGATGAGAATCAGGCCCCGGGGGGGGGGGGCGGGGGAGAAAGAGAGGGGAAAGGGGGGAGAGAGAGAGAGAGAGAGAGAGAGAGAGAGAGAGAGAGAGAGAGAGCCAGAATGTTGGAGATTCTCCCTTAAACTAAATGTGTTTTGGTCCCTTAAATATTGTGCTTGAGAAAATAGCTCCTTCTAGTCTCACCCAGAAGTTTTTTCTTTCCATAGGGTCTCAGGTTCCGTCTCCCAAAGGAGACTGTTGCCCAGAACACTTTAAGTGGAGACATGTAGGTGTTCTGGGTGGGCAAAATTCTGATGTGTCATCTGACCCAGAGACAGACTATGTGTCCTTATCTAAGATGACTTCCCTGTCTTCAGTGTTAGCAAATGCTCATCTTTTATAGGCTCAACTTAAAAGTTCTCTGTTGTTGGATAGGAGGGAAAGATTGGGACAGTTTGATGTTCCTCCATCTCTAATCTTTAGCAGAAACATGCCTCCAGAAAAAGAAAGTACAAAGTGACAGTAAAAGAACAGAAATGAGATCAGAAAAGGAAGTCTTTTCTTCTCATGCTCACCATGAGTTACTGAGACAACTTGCCCATGAGTTGTCTGTCACCCTCAGCCTAGAAAAGTGAGAATGGGGATCTCAAGAGCTAAGATTTCCTCCTTACCAGTAGAAAATCAGACCAGAAGGGAACTGAGGCAGAATGGGCTCAACATTCCCCACTAGGTTGTAGGGGGTGGGGTGGCATTGGGCCAGACTGACCCAATGAAACCCTTCCTTCAAGTCTTAAGAGCAACTGTTGGAATGTTGCTTTTTAACTAGCAGATGGAGTCCTGTGATTTATTAATAGGCATGCATATTTACCACATGTAACCTAAATCTCATAAAGACCGATTTTACAGCATTTCACAGCCCACTAGGAGATGCTCTAACCTTGCTTTTCTCTAGTGTTGTTATCTAACAAGTCAAACAGGTCAAGCAAGGAGCACCATTAATTCAGCAACTAGTGAGTCCAAATGCAGCATATACAAAACAGTAATACAAGACCTTGGCTATAAAAGTAAAATGTCCCATCAAAGGAACATCATAATCTTCCTGTGTGCTCAATTTAAACTTATCATTTTAACAAAAACAATGTGTAAAAAAGACAAGCATAAAATTTAAAGCATAAACAATCAACAAACAGGGATAACAATTTTTCATTACCCAAATGAGTCACAATCCAGAGTCCATGAAACAAAAGCAAACTCGTGACTCATACCTCCTTCTAGTTATCTTGGTGGGGCCTCCAAATAATATAGGACCTCAAAATATGTGGGAAATACTGTAATTCCCAACTTGCTAGATGTCAGATACACTGAGCTCAAGTTCCCCCAAATCAAAGAATGAATTCTAAGGAACAACAAGATTAAGAGTAAGAAAACTTTATTGGGAAAGAGAGAACTCCTGAGAGACAGGAGGGGGGCCAAGGGGGTTGTTGGGACCCCACTTTGCAGGCAAAGTTTTATAGAGGAAAATCATGAGATGGGTGCAAAATCACAATGAGTAGAATGGGGGACAAAACTGTGATCAGTCAATAAGATTACAGGTATAGCCATGATTACAAGTATAGCTGATTCAATGGGCCAGCAAGTCACATAGCAAGTGCACATGGAAAGAGCAAAGACCTTTTGAGGAAGAGATGAGTCAGGAGTTCCTGGTCACTCACCTAGGTGACTGATGTCAAGCTAGACTATTGGGCCAGGTGATACCAGTTGTACTCTATTGTTTATCCCTGGGGAGGCATGCAAGCCTGGTCATTCTGTCTTTATCTTGCAGCCTGGCCTTCAACATGCACCTCCAACCTCAGTTGTAGTGTGTTCTCATCCTCTGAACTGACTCCTTTGAAGGCACAACCCTGTCTGACTGCATATTATATTTCTTTTTTTTTTTTTTAATTTTATTTTAAAGACAAAAGAATGGAGACATATGAACCAGAAAAGCCATAAACAATACAGAAAATACAAAGTTATACAGAATATGGTAGGGAATTAGAACTGGATGTTGTATTACATAGTTATCTTCACATTAGTTAACACAAAAACATTAAAGGAAATACCAAATTATAGAGAAGATAGTAGGGAATTTGCACTGG
>PVLD010024338.1:0-25651 GCA_004027595.1 Dinomys branickii
ACGAGGGCGTGGGCCAGGGGTGTGCTTGGAGCGGCAACCTCCTCCCTCTCTATCTCGTCTCCCTCCAACTGCGCCATGTCAGATCTGCGATCCCCTCCTCCAGAGGAGATTCTGCTTAGACTTTCCGAGGGTTTCACTTCCTATCTCAGATCCCTCCCGAGTTCAGGATATCCACCTCCCTCCTCTCTGTCCTTCACATATTGCTATATTCCCATGTCTGAGTGGCATTCCTCCCGGAGGTTCTCTCTCCGCTGCCCACCCGGTCACCATGGGTTCATATAACGTTCATATATATAAGCAGTATGGAGACACTCTTGTTGCTCACATCAGTAGTCTGGGGTGAGTCCTAAAGCCTGTGGACTCGTCCCATATAGCATGGTGTTTTGTAATGTAATAGTGGATATATGAGCAAGAGGTGCTCTGTCAACATCATCTAGAACATGCTTCTCCATGTAAACGGCTGTAGCTTCTTTGAATAAGATCAAATTAAATCAAATCAAATCAAATCAGATCCAATTTTCTGTTTCCAGGCCTTCGGAGGAGCTACAGTATTGCTTAGAAGGCATGGCTTTGAACCAGTTAAAAAAACCATTTGAGAGCAGAAGTGGAAACATCTGTCTATCCTACAGTAATGATCAGATATTTGCATGGATGTGTTATTTCTTCATTATTTTGTATTTTTATATTTTCATTATCTAAATATCTCTAATAGGCTAATTAACTATAAATTAAATATAGCTATCTATGAAGTTTCTTCTCCAAATACTTTCATTTTGGAATTCAGAATCGATATGAATAACTTATGAAATTAAATGAATAAAATGATGTTTCACAATATTTTAGATGGAAGTGGAGATATCTTGCTTGGAATATTGCCAAGCCTAACTTGGGACTTAATAGAATACATAAAATAAAAGAACTAATTAGAAAATGTTTTCCTCTGAGGATTTACTATTTTCTGTGGGTAGCTTTGAGAAATAACCTCTTCCTGTTCTCTTGTTTCTTTGGTAAAGAAAACACTCAATAATATTATTTTCTGGAGCCATTGGCTGCTGAGGACCAGTTTGATGAGGTGCAGAGTGGCAGTGATTCCATTGAGAATATGTTCTAGATTTGTGGCAAGACCCAGGCTGGCTCACAGATAGTTTAATTCTTAAGTCAATGGCCAGACCTGAGACTTGCAGTCTATGAAGTTCTGGTGCCTCAAAGCAGAATAACATGGCAGCTGAGGACCTTTGTAACTCTCATATAAATTCCCCTCCTAGCTCAGTAGTCTAGTTAGCAGATAATCAGATTACTAGTTAACCATGATCTGTTCCTTTGTGCTTTTCCAAAAATGCTTTGTCCCTCAGTCCTGGAACTTTCTCTGTGTCAGAAGCTCACCCCCATCTTTTCCTGCAGCCACCAACACATTCCCCAATCAAGCTGTGCCCCTCATAACAGCCAGGGACACCCTGCCTCTTGGCCTTCATCCTTCACTGGGGTTTGAACATCCCTGTTCCTCTTGCAACTGATCTGTCTATCTATCTACCATCTTCTGTCTTGTTTGTGTCTTGTTGTCTTGTTTGTGTTTGTAGCTCTGAGCAGGAGATCAGTGGTCCTGGACCAGGGCCCTGATAATTCCCATTGAGATTACCCTCAAGGCCAATCAACTCAAAGGATCAGAAAGCTTCTGTCCTCTCTCTCCAGCCTTCCCTCCACACTCCTTGTCTTTGCCCAAAAGATCATCTCTATCATCTGCAGTGGCCATAAGACCTCTGAGTTTTTTGTAGATGCAGGTGGGATGTATAGTGTAGAGGAGGGGTCTTCACCTCCCAGACCATGTACCAGCACCAGTGGCCTGTTAGAAACCCAGCCACAAAGCAGAAGGTGAGGTGGCAGGAAAGTCAGGGAAGCTGTATTTCATCTGCTGTTTACAAGAACTTTCCATCGCTGCGCTCCTACCTAAGTTCTGCCTCCTGTCAGATCAGTGTTGTTCTTAGATTCTGGAAGGAGCGTGAACCCTACACATGCAGGGCATCTAGGCTGCATGCTCCCTTGGATTGTCTGAAGTTATTTATCATCCCCTACCTTCTGTGGAAAATTTATCTTCCATGAAACCAATCTCTGGCTAAAAAGGGTGGGGGACCATTTGAATGGAAACTGTGGGAACAGACCCTGGCTATAAGCTGCTTTGTTCCAAATCCCAGCTCCACTGCTCATTAGATATGCCATCTTGGTCAAGTGACTCAACCTTTCAGGATCTGTTTCCACATTTGTTGAATGGGGAGTAATAATAATATCTTTTGGCATAGCTGCAAGAATCATACTAGATGTTGAATAAGTACTTAGAACACAGTGTCTGCATATAATAAACACTCTATAAGTTAAATATCCTCAGCACCATGATTATCATCTTCTATTTCATGACACTCACCCTATCAGTGCTCTACAGTGTAACTGCAGATGGAAGGGATGGTAAATCATTAGTGGCAATAAATAAACATAATTTTCTAAGTCATTAGTGGCAATAAACCTTCTTTGAATTTTTATAGTTCACCAAAACTTATATTCTCAAGTGTCTGTAACGATGATGAAAGGGCACCATATTAAAAACAAATATTCTTCAGAAAGATAGAAAATCTGTTCCAGCCATTTATTGTCCTTCAGATGGTGTGAAGCTTTGGTGTGAAGCGGGGAACCAAATAGTCATGGTCACTGACCTGGGCTCGGTAATGAACCCAAAGGCTGTCAGCCCACAGGACGGCGCTTACTTATAACACAGGACCACCAGCGAAAGGGTACTTGGGTCAAATCAATTGGCTCTCTTAGAAATCTGGAATGAGAATCTGAGAAAAGCAGGGGTGGTAGAGGCTGTGCTGAGGTGCCATGAGGTAGAGGTAGAGTAGAGGATCTTGTCAAGCCTCAGTCCCATGTAAATTAAATAATGAGCAGTGAGTGTGACTGTGATAATTGTAGAGGTAATTATCATTAACATTTCTGAGTGGTTTGTGCACTTCAGGAAGTGCACTGAATTCTTCGTTTGACTTAACGCATTAACTCTCTGTGATGCAACATGGAATAACAGATGGAGGGTGTATTCTCAATTCTCAAGGCTTTGGGATAGCTGTCTGTTTTTTATATTTTTCTATGTGATTCCCAATTTCCAGTATGCTCCTCATGAAATAAACCTAGTCTTGCCCCCCACATTCTGTCCATCCTTAGTTATAGAACTCTGTGATTTTTGGATAACAGCACAGCAGGGGTTGGCAGTTATAGGTGTGATCTCTAGTGACAGGCTGAGACCAAACACTGGATCTAGTAAGGTTTATATCTACAATGTCCCTCAAAGCCTCATATGCTCATGAGTGGGGCTTTTGGAAGGTGATTGGATCATTGGGGCTTCTAGCTGAGTTGCTATGCTCATGAGTGGGGCTTTTGGAAGGTGATTGGATCATTGGGGCTTCTAGCTGAGTTGCTCTGAGGAGGTAGGATCTGGTCAGAAGAGGGGTCACTGGGGGATGGGCCTGTGAGGGTCTAGGTCATCGCTCTTGTTCTCTGAATCTCTCTCTGCTTCCGGTCTGCCATGTCCCTCTACCATGGTGGCCTGCCTTGGTTCCAGCCTAAAGTCTTTGGACTAACACCTTTAGAAACTGTGAGCCAAAATAAAACTTTGTTTTAAGTTGCGCGTGTTGGGTATTGGGTTGCAGTGACACAAAAGTAACTAAGACAGGATCTTCCTTCCAGGAACTCTGTTAACTCTAAAAATACTTAAGCTTGTTTGGAGGTTCTAGCAGGGGAGTGCAGCTACTCGCATACCCGTGTCCAAGGAACGGCCCTCCTCTATCGGGGGTGGTCGTCTTCTTCGACCTAGCACGCAGCTTCAGGAGGGACGCACATGGAGCTTTGAAGGAGAAAGGGGACACCCTGCTAGCCAGCCAGATCAGCCGAATCAACCCTGGCGCTCAATGGGGTGACAGATGTTGCAGCCAGATCGCCCTCACATCCTGCTTTCCTTTGCCGCAGTGTCCCCATATGCAAAATGAGGCAACCAGTTCCTGGTTTGCAGTACTGTTTCAAGGGTTAAGTCAGTTCATGTCGTGTCAGGAAAATGCCAGGCACATGGTTAAATGCTTATCAGATGTTAGCTATTACTTCAATCCACAGAGTTCCAGTTGTGCTGGTACCTTCTCAAGAGTTAACTCTCTGGCCCTGTCTTTTTTTTTTTTTTCTTGGTCATTTCATGGCAGAGTTTGAATATTTTAATCATAGCTTGTCTTAAGTACAGCATGGCCTCTACACAAGGCTTAAAGAGAAAATACTTCATTACCAAAGATTGACCCCTCCACTAAAACACCTTCATCATGACCACCAAGCATGAAACCACCAAGACCAAAATGTCTAGAAAGCAACAGAAGAACGGCCACGTCTCAGGCTGTGCTCTGCCGTTGGGTGTTTCTTTGTTCTCTAAAGTTGTTCTCAGTATATATATTTTTAAAAAAATTATTAACCATATTGGTACAATTTAGATGTACACAGTGACCACATCCACAGTGGGGAATTTGTCCCTCTACATGGTCCATCTTAGTTCCCTTTTTCTTCCCATTCCCCTCCCCCTCTTACAACCCCTCTTCTCCTCATTTATGAACTTTATTTCTATTTTATCCTTTTTTATTTTACCACAGTTTGTCTTTTCCCTTCCAACTCCCCCAACACCCCTTTCCTTTTGAACAATTATTTTCTATTTCAAAATACGTATTATACATTTAGGTTCTTATTTATACTCTTAGTTTCTTAGGCAAGAGAAACAATGCAATATTTACACATATGTGTCTGATTTATTTCACTTAAGGGTATGGTCTCAGTGTCCATCCAGTTACCTAGGAATGTCTCAGAGGTAAATGGATGGACCTTGGCTGAGTAATTTATGTCTGAGTAGTACTCCATTGTATAAAAAACCTCATATTTTGTCTCCATTCCTCAGTTGATTGGCATTTGGATGGTTTCCAATATTTACCTATTACAAATTGTGCAGCTGTAAACATGGGGGCACATGTATTGCTGTAGTATGGTGTTTATAATGCTTTTGGGAAGACACCCAGAAGGAGAATAGCTGGGTCGAATGGGACCTCTAATCCCAGTTTTTTGAGGAATCTCCACACTGATTTTCACAGTGCTTGCACCAGTCTGTACTCTCACAAACACTGGAGAAGTTTTCTTTTCATCACTATCCCTCCAGCATTTGTCATTGGTTGATTTCTTACTAATGGCCATTCTTTCTGGGATGAGATGGAATTGCAACATTGTTTGAATTTGTATATCTCAAGTGATTAATGATGTTTAACATTTTTGTCATATATTTATTTGCTGTTTGTACTTTATCTGAGAAGTGTGTATTCATCTCAGATACATACTTTTGGATTATATCTTTAAATTTGGAGGGAATCTTTAAATATTTTCAATTATTTATATATTCTAGATAGTAGTCCTTTGAAAAACAGTGAACAAAATTTTTTCCTACTCTGTGGGTTGTGTTTTCACTGTGTTGGTGATTAGCTTTTCTGTGAAAAAGCTTTTTAATAAGAAGGGATCCTAGTTGTTGATTCTTTGTGATAGCTCCTGTGTAATTGGTGTTTTGTTCATTAACTCTTTACATACACCAGTGTCTTCAAGAGTTCTAACTATTTGGTTCTAGGAACAATAGAACTTACCTCCTAGATCAATAATTGTGCATAGAATAACTATCTGCTGCCTATACCACTTATTAGTAAGCACTTATGAATAAGTACTTTGTACTACTGCATTCCTCTAAGGTGGGCAGGTCTCGTGTCTCTGGGAAGAAAGGAAGTAACATTTATTGTTATGTACAACACTATTTATGCTATGTGTACCTCCTTGGTTACCTTTTACTTAAAATGAACCAGTAAATAGTATTAATACTGCCCTTTCTAAATGAGGAAATAAGTGCTTAAAGTTACAGGGGGTGTTCAGAGCCATAAAAAGAGGCAGTAGTGAAGTCCATGGCAGCTTGCAGGATAAGGGAAAGCAATCTTTTCTAGCCAAGATTCCTGGATTGGCTTCACCTTCGGGCAAATAAGGCCCTGGGGCATTTGCCCCATCAAGAACTCACTTGGGGTTGTGCCAGAGCTCAGCTTCCTCACTGAAAGACTCACTTGGCTTCTCACCAGCTGTAAAGGAACAATGGAAAATAGCACCTTTTCCAACTGGTCCTGCAAATAGTACTTGATTGAAATGAGAGATTGAAAGTAACACTCGTTGATTAGCTCCACGAGCATTGCTCAGGAACCAGAGTCACTTTGCGTCCTGTGCTCCATGCATTTTCTCTGAGTTTCCATGGTCTCTGACACATTCTGCCCTGTTGTGTGTGCAGTTTGTCCCAGCCCTAATCTAGGTTCAGCATCATGGCTTGGTGTTTCTTTCTGTGAGCAAAGTGCTCAGGTTTCACAGACATCTGCTTCTCTCCTCCCTGGTGCTCTCTGACTTGAGAATACAGTGGAATTAAACCACGTACAAATTTGTATTTCTTTTAATAAACTTTCACTGAAGTGCATGGTCAGACTTTTTCTCTGAAATCTTTTTTCTATCTCTTTTTTTGCTACTGCTGCTTTGATATTATTAAGCCAAAAGTAACAGTTCCTTGTGACTTGATGTTTCATAGACCTTGTTAGAGGGTTTTCTGGGACACTCTTACCCCTCAGCACTATTTCATTCAAATTGTAAGTGGCTCATTGATTACTTACTACATTCTTTTTTCTTTCCTGTCAGAATCTGCCTTTTGGTTCTAAAGTCTTGTGGACTTCCTTCTGCTTAGTATGCTGTGATAGGTTGTTTATGGCAGTCCTAAAGGCTATTATATTTTTTGTCCATATTTTCTACTTATAACCTATTTTTTCTTATTTACAAGGTGCCCCTCTTAATTTTGTATAAGCAGCACATGGTAACTAGTTTACATTTTTGAGTTCATTAACAAAGACATTAATGTACCATATGTACAACTTATTCCCTGGCTTCCTATTTTTTCTTTTTAAATACTAGTAGGTATTTTAAAAAATTTCAATATTTACTTTAAAACATTCAGCCTCTATAACAGCAATAAATCAGTATGTGACTGTTCCTTTTGGGAAAATAGTTTCCTATCTGCATATATTTATTTATATAGGGAGAAATTACTGGCTTCTAAATAGTTGTGCCTCTTTTCTATTATCTTTATGCTTTAAAATAATTGCTTGGAATCCTGTCAAATCTTGGGGACATTTAGCTATTTTATAATCCCAATCATGAACCAAGTCGGACAATAACTTGGAGTTCCAGAAGAGATGAGAACAAGTGCTTTGCTGGGAGAGGAAGTGCCAATTATTTCTGGAACTTGAGTCAAGCCCTGATTTGCGGGGATGGCAGCACAGGGACCTGTGTGCTTGTGGAGAGGAAACAGCAGAAAGGAGAGAGGAGAAAGGAAGGGAGACACCAGGACAGGAGAAAAGTGGAATTAAGAGGGTAACAAAGGGGAATATTCATATATATCTATCCCCAGGCCTAGAGTCCAAGCACGACAAGGGACAGAAGACAACTTCACTTTCCATGGTTCAGAGATCAAAGAGCTCAAGCTTAAGTTTCAAGATAAAAATTTATTGAGAGTGTTTTGCATGATTATATCTGGTAATCAGAGCAACTACTTTGAAGACACCAATATGCAATATAACAACCAGTGTGGAATTCCTACCATCTTGGTTAATGCAGCTCTGTTTTGTTTCTAATTTTTTATTACTTGTTATTGTCTTCAATTGTTTGATCAGTCTTGCATTCTTGCATCTGGTAATCTGAGCAACTTCGTTGAAGATAACAATATGTAACATAACAGCCATTGTTAATTCCCATAATCTTGTTTTGAAATCCTGTATCGTTTTAATTGTTTTTGTCTTCATTGTTGTTATTTTTTTCTCTTTAAAATAAAAAAAAATTAATGAAAAGGAACTTCCATTTCCAGCAATATTATGACAAGATACATAGTTTATAAACATTGGAAAAGCTTTATACATGCATGCACTCACATGTACTCACACACAGGTTGGTAAAGATGTAAAGGAAATTCTGAGTTCAAGATGGGAAGTATAGATGCTCTCTGTCTCCAGTACTGAAGGCAGCAGTTTCCCTGAGCACAGCTGCAGATTCCTGGTGGCCAAGAACTTTACTTTTAACAGGTTAAGGATAAAAATGCAGAGAGATCAGCAAATTTAGGGGACTTCAGGAGACATCAAGATCCCTGTCAAGTGATACCCTTTGCAAAGGAAAGAACAGGGAGAAAATTCCATAGAGATAGCAAGGGATCTTGCCTGTTCTGACCTTGGTTTAGAGGGAGAATGTCTTTCCTCTGGGTTCTAAATATAAAATGGTCTTCACACTTGTCTGGGAGCCAGAATTCATTTTACCTATGTGACCAAGGGGAAGCAAAAGACAAGTTTTAGTTTAATCTGGTTATATAAATCTACATCTCTCTCTGCTTCTCAGACACACACACACACACACACACACACCATCACCACTACCACCAAACACAAGGAGGAATAAGCAATTATGAGAGTTAACATGAAAATACCAATTTGAGATTTAGATTCTAGGTATTTAAATGAGTCAGAATAGAAGATAAAGTCAGTGTGCATAATAAGTACAAAGATATAAAAGAATAATGATCTTGTTTATTATGATCTGTGATCCAGCAAATGTGAAAAAGAGTACAACTGCTAAAAATAAAAAGAATCTAGTAAGTGCAATTAGAAACTAAAGGTTTTAGCTAAATGGTTCCTACTTTCTCGGCCTCATGGGCAGATGGATCACTCATGCGTGAACTTGTATGTACAGGGAAGAACGAAGAAGAGCGGCACTTTTCACAGGGAGGGCCCTAGCAGCCAAATTAGAGAAACACGTTTGGTGTGTGGCAGTGGTGGACACTGAGCCCAGGGCTTTGCCTAGACCAGGCAAACACTCTACCACTGGGTCACACCCACAGCCCTAGCTAAATTCTTGCTTTGTCACCTTTTATCAAAAGGTTCACCTTGCCATTTATTTCCAAGGACAGGTTCCTGGGCTTCACAGGCTTCTTAGAATTTCCATCTTATTTCAGAATAAAGATGCATAGAAAAAGATTGCTACAATCAGCCAGATTTTGAACATATATGCTAGAATAGTGACACTCAACATGTGGTTCCCGAACAAGCATTGTCAGGACCACTTGGGAACTTTTAAACATGCACATTCTCAGCTCCTGCTCATACTGAGTGGATCAACAATCCTGGGAGCTGAGACCAGTCATCTGTGGTGTGGTAAAACCTAGAGATGATTCTGATGTGAAAACCATTGTGCTAGAAGATTCCTTGCCCCGGAAATGAATGAACAATTACTTTTTATAGTCTATACATGGCAAAGAGAAGAAATAAAACTAAGAAATAGACGTAACTTTCCTCATCTCTGGACTCAGAAAGTAATGTTATCTTTCTGAATTTCCATACAAATGTTATTATTTTTATACCTTCTATCTTTCCTCCTTGTATTTTCTTTTTACCTGTTAACTCCCACAAGTCCTGCAAATTTTGATGTATTCAGTGGTTCTCACATTTAATATGGAGACCACACTTTGAGAACCACTAGGTGGATGTTGCCTCTAACTCAGAGGTCAGGCGAAGTCTCCTACTGCATCTTGTGCCAGCATCTTTGCTATTATCCTCCAAAAATCCAAGCAATGTAAATAAAATATTTATTTTTAGTGCTTCTTCATTAGCTTTCATCTTGCCAGAACCATCAGCTGGGTCTGCTTCTTGAAGTACCAGTTTTAATGTCTGTGATGGTGTATGTGTGTGCTAGTAACGACTTGCTCTCATTTATGAGAAATTTCTTGAACCCAGCACTTAAAAAGCACACATTTGTGGGTCATGCAGTGTCAAACATTTGCTAACATGATTAAAATAACTTTCTTTGCCATTTAGACTTTCCACTGCAGAAGAGGGAGAAAGCTTTTCATAAAAATAATAACAAACAACTACTGTAAATCATTGGGCTGGAGGGTTTTCCCTTTCTTCTAGGTGAGACCATATAGGAAGTCAATTAATATTGTTGCTTGATTTCCATTTAGAAAATATTTTGTTTGCTTTAATAACTGAGTTTATAGAATAAGAAATAGACTTAAAACTAGTTTTCAGATTGAAACCCAGTAGACAAAACTCATAGAATCACTACTTTCTTACTTATTTTTCATTTTTCCTTTTAGTGAAAGAAAAAAAACCTTATTGTAGCAGCTGTTTTCCTTTCTTTATTTAGAAAAAGTTATTGCTGAATAGATTGGAACACTGTGAGAAACTTCCTTTTTTAGTTATTACATATTCTAGCATAAAGCTCTGTCACTGAGAACATCCATTTTTCTTTTACTTCAACATTCTAGATATTTTTGCTTCATAATTGCAGTTGAGACCCCAACAATGAGTTAGTGCCCTTCTGGACTTCTTCATATTCCCACAGTTCAGTCCTGAGACTCTTAATGAGGAGGATTATGCAGTATCTTTTCATCTTATATTTAAAAGGACAAGTAAGGTCTTGGCTAAGATTTCGGAATTGAAAAATTGCTGACCTCTCTTATTTCTAAAAGAAAGACAAGCTGATAATCCACCACCTCGAATAACACTGCAAAATCAGCAGATGCTACACACGGACAAATCAATTTGCTTGTTCGATCACATAGACATTTGGAAGGAAAATTCAGAATTGTATTCCTATTATTGGAGTTCTCTCCTCGCCCAAGAAAAGAAAGAAAAAGACAGTATGTAAGGAAGATGAAAAGATGTAGTGAAATAAAAATGACTGATGTGTTTGTTCTGATATGACTAGAAATGTTATTTTCTCTCCATTCTTTCTAAAAACTGGGAAATAATTTGCATTTAAGTGAATTTAAACAAATGTGTTCCTGATTTATTAAAAGCATTGCAAATTCCAAAGATGTATGAAACATTTTCCCTGGCCGTAATAAGTTTAAAATTTAGTAGAAATTCAGACTCAGAGGTATTTAGACAGAAATGAATGCAGTTTATAACTAGTAAAAGTGCCTTATTGAAATGACTTTTGAAAAATAATCAGAAAAGAAGGTAGCATCTGTTTCTCTCAATTTCAGTTTTGCACATCTCCCCTTCATCTTTAGCTCTTTGTTTTGTATCCTCACTTAAATCTCTCAAGAGCCTCTTAATTTTTAACGTCCTCACACAAGTCTGCAAACCCACCTTTGTGAAACTGTCCTTTGAATCTTCTCAGTCTGAGCAAGTGGTGCAACTAATCTCTCAGCCTTTCATACCCCAAATATAGGGAGCATCATAAATTCTCTCTTTCCCTATGTTGCACCAAGTCCTCTGGGTTCATCTACAGAATTTCTCCTCACTCCTTTCTCTGCATGAGTATATTCAAGTGCAAGTGACCATTATCTCTTACTTTGACTAGTGAGGAGCCTCCACATGGGTTCTCAACTTTCATTTTCCACTATATAATTCATTCTTCACCCTTCAGGCAGAGTGGTGTCTAAAATGTAGACCATATGTCCCTCACTACTCAAAACATAGTTAACTAGTTTCCTCATGAACTAAGGATAAAATCTAAATCACTTACTAGGTTCTTCAGGAGCTCACTAGTACTACCCTTGCCCTCCCCTCTACCTCATCTGGAACTCTCCCATCCATTGTTTGCTGTGATTCCGCTACCCTAGCTTCTGATGGTTCCTAGAAAATTCCAAGCTATTTCCAGTAAAGTCTTTCCACATCTTCTGCATTGTGTTCTTCTGGCTTTGTTTGATACCAGCAGTGGGCAAGCAGTCTCTTAGAATTAAGGCTTTGGTCAGCAGCTGGATATGATATGAAAATGCTTTTGCTTCTTATTGCTACTATACCAAATTATCACATACTTTACTGGCTTAAAACACCACAAATTTGTTATATTTCTGGAGGCCAGAAGTCCATGCAGGTTTTGCAGGCTACAGTCAAGGTGGGTATGGAATTGCATTGCTTCCTGAAAAGGCTTGGAAAGGAACTGTTTTGTTTTCCTTGACAGCTTCTAGCAGCCACCTGCATTCCTGGGCTCCTGACCTTTTCTTTCATCTGTGAATGCCTCACTCCAAACTCTGCTTCTCTTATCACAATTCCTCTCATTCTGACCTTTGTCTTGCTCTTAGAAAGACTCCCATCGTGCTTGTCTGAGGCCTCCTAGATAATTTGCCCATCTCAAGAGCTTTAATTGAATCCCTCTTGCAGAGCTTCTTTTGCTATGTCAGGTAACATCTTCATAGGGTTTAGGACATGGGTCTCTTTGTGAGGCCATTGTCCACCATGTTACAGAAGGTTTGTTGTGTTCCCAGGCCAGCTTGCCAACAACCAGAAGAGTGGGATTGTTAACAAAAGTTTAGAGAGCTGATGAGACACTCAGTCCCTGTATCTCAACAAATGAGTAGGTGCTGTGTATGTACACAACCCCCAGACAGTCCCTCAGTTCTGTGAGTATATTTCATCCCTGCCTCTTGGCCTACAGTGAGATGCATCTTTCAGTGGTTTTGTCTTGTCCTATCTTCAAAGGAGCGTCAGGTTCAGTGTTTGGCTGTGGCTTATGCTTATTTTAGGTCCTATGTGTATTTATTTTTTAGATGAGGGCACTGTGAGCAGCCAAACAGTGATAAATGAAGACACAAATAATTAAAACACAGGAACAAATCAAGTCTATGGTAACTGATATTTGTGGTAACAAAATGGGCATAATTTTTTTTTTTTTTTAGTTTATGCGCAGGACAAAATAAAGAGAAGATTGGACCTATTTCTGGGAAGTAATTACTGAGTTTCAGCTTTCCTGAGCATTGCTCTTCCTCTAATCTTTAAAACCCAGCAGTTGTGTAATGTTTTACTGGCCTATAGGAGCTCATCGTGTGCCTCATTGCGGTCTGGAGAAGTTTAGAAATTGTAATCTCGGAGGAAAGTCATTGGAATTCTCACAAGTAAGCTCCAATCTACCACTTCCAGTGCAACCCATGGTGCCAATAAAGAGACAAAGACATATGTGCTGCTGTGGGGAGCCCAGGGGTCCCTAAATCCATTCAAATAAAGGGTAACCAGAACCAAGGCCATGGCCCAGGCTGAGCCTGGATTTTATTAACTCATGAAGAGAGGAGTGGCTGGGGGTTGAGTGACTGTGAGAATGGTGGGAAGCACATGAACGCTGAGAGCTGGGCTAGGTAAGAGGCACAATGGCACTTCTGCAATATGTAGAGAGGTGTGCAGAAAGAGTCCTGGATTCCAGTAACAGGTAGCCTCAAAGTTTGGAGGAATCTGTGTAACACAGTTTGAGGAAGTATCTTATGGTTTCAGTGGGCTGCTTCAGCTCTCATGTCTGGTCTTTAGTGCCCTGGGACCTCACTGCCTCTTTCTTGAAGTTCAATGCCAGCCCAAACCAAGGTGTCTCCTGGCCTAGCTCACGCGTAGTAGTAGAGAGCTATAGGCAGGGCATGACAGACCCATCACTTTGCTTTAAAGGGTACACGTCTGTGCCTTGGCGGGACCCATTTGTATTGCTTAAAGCCAGGTGAGGGGGCAGAGCATTTCCCTAGCCAGCAGCACATGGAAATAAGGTAAAGGCGAATCAAAGCCGAGACAAATTGTCTTCTTTGGGGGGAGCCATCCCGGTGGTCCTCCATACCAGCTGGGATGCAACAATGCCAAAAACTACAAAAACTTCTTACCAGAGCAGCGCTTCTAGACAATACTGCGCTTTGCATTATGACTTGGTCCTTCATTATTCAATGAGGGACACAACAGAGGAAAAATAACTCATCCAGGCTGTCTACATATTCTACTCCCAACTTTTTTGTCAGAAACGTAAAACGAAAGTTGAAAATAAAACTGAAGCATCTCCTCATCTCATCTTCTCTTTAAACCAAAGACAAATCTTCCATTTATCTTTGTTTTCTTTGCCTTATTGTTTTGAAAGATTAATTTCTTGGTGCAAAACTTGTAGGGCAGAAACAGTGCCCACATTTCAAAAGCAAACTGTACTTCACTGTATTTCTAGGAAGAGGTATTTAATTTTCCCACTGTCTTGGTTACTTTTCTGTTGTTGCTGAGACAAAATACCCAACACCCAAAATGAAGAAAGGAAAGGTTTATTTAGCTCACAGTTCGTGGAGGTTTCAGTCCATACTTGGCTGGCTCAGAGGTGGAGTGGCACATGGCAAACTGTTCATGGCAGCAGAGCAGAGCAAAACAACTAGCAAAAGGGAGGAATGGCTGCAAGCAGCCTCTTTCCTTCCCTTACATTGTAAACAGTCTACCCCCACCCCGCCAGCGTGTAGCTCTCACACAGTCTCCATGCCCTCCTCTTCCACAGGCTCAGGATGTGTACAAAGTAAGCACCCTGGCTTCCAGCTGAGTTAATCAGCCAAACCTGTAGACTCCCCAAGTTGACACAATGTATAAACCATAACACCCACACTCTTTCACTCAACCTTTGCTAAATGTTCGCTGTTATTTGTGAGCTAGGGCGACACTGAGAATGTCATAGGACATTTATTGTACTTAGGGGATTAAGAGAGAGAAGGGAAGGGGACATGAGGCACAAACAAGGAACATTTGCTTGCTATTTTTATTTGTTGCTGTTTGTTTTTAGCACAGTCCATGTAGTTTTTCACAGTATAGCCTCTTCTTGCTGGCAATGATTTCTTACGACTATCAGTGATATTTTTGTTTGCTATTGAATACATCCTGAAGTATTTCCTCTTGGACTCTGAGCTCAAAATCGCCAGTGCTTGCATTCAAATGAACACACTTTGTTTTTTCATGTCTTCCTGCTTATGGACTTGGTATCCTTGTGTTTGGAACATTCTTCTTCTACACGGCTATGCAGCAAATTTCCATGCACTCTTAAAACTCAGTACATATATCACTGAAAAAGAGCCTACTTCTCTCTTTCTTTCTGTGCAAACAGATCTAGGAATTTTTCTGCTTTTATTGTCCTGTATTTGTTCCTCTTTCTTTTACTTCATTTTCATCCTCCAGAAATATCTGACACCCAAAATTAAGGAAAGAAGGTTTATTTAGCTCTCAGCTTGTGGAGGTTTCGGCCCATAACCAGCCTGCTCTAAGACAGGTGGCACATGGCACAGGGGCAACGGTTCAAGGTGGCAGAAGACAGCAGAGGTAGCAAGAGCAAAAAACAGAGGAGGAAGCATGCCTCTTTTCCTGCCCTATATTGTATGCCGGCTATCCTGCCAGACCATCTCGAGGCCCTCCTCTTGCACTGGCTCAGGATGGTTACAAAGCACGGCCCCTGCCACCCTGCTGAGACACTTAGTTAAGCTTCTAAACTTCTCAATTTTCAAGTTGACACAGTGTGTATCAACCATTACACCATCTGTGTTCCTTGTAGGTTGGGAGGGGGTGCTTGAGGGAAAGACTCTAAGATGCAATGTGTTTATATACCAGTTCCCAAGATGAATGTATTATGTAAAACAGATACATACTCATAAGAAGACTGTCCTGTTCATAGTGACTCCTTGACCAAAATTAAGCAGGCTTGCTAAATCCTCAAGGGTGAACTGGTAACTTCCTGGGGTGGATTCCTTGGCGTCAAGGTTGTTTGATAAGTATGCATCATACAAATAAAATAAAAAGGTAACTTTCTGAAGGAATGCAATTAGAAAACAATGAGTATATTTCGAAATGATGACCACTAATGGAAATTAGGGGGTAAAGTGATTTTCTGTGCAATTCCAAGTGAATCAAAATATAAAAATAATCAGATTTCTTTTTCCCAGATAATCAGAAAACTTTGGTTATAATAATTTCTTTGTCAACAGCTAGCTATGTGATTTTGACAAAATGAAAATGAGCGTGTCAATTTAAAGCCTCTGGTTGGTGAGAATCCTGTTAACTGGACTGTTTCTTGAACTTTTGGTAACTAAGCCGTACTCTGCTCTCCTCCCCAAGAGCAGTTAATACCAGAGGTTTATGGATGTTCTTTATGTTCCTAAATGGTCTAGTGTCTGGAAGAGGAGGCCATACAGGATAATGCTAATTTGAGTAAAAAACAATTACTGGCTGTTACTATTGAATCTTAGGGAGAGGGAAAGGTTGCTGGGGACCTCTGGATTGGGAATGTAAAACAGTGAGTTTATGTAAACAATCCATTATCATTCCTATTTTTAGAAGCACCTGTCATGGAGTGACAGTAGGAAAGAAGTTAACTCACTGTGTTTAAAGGCTGGGGGGGGATTATTTTAATAACAACAGAGACTGAGACAGCCACAAAGACACCTGCGGTGATTTATTTCCTCCTCATGCTGTGCTGGAAGCAGAAGTAGGAATGAATCTAAAAAGAGATTTTGGATTGGAGGAGGCAAGTTTTCTTAACTGTGGGGATTCTGGAGGATGAGATAAAGGATATTTCTTGCAGTCACCTTAGAGATGAAGAGTTTGGTTTCTCTAATTGTGAAAAGAGGTGCATGTAGGAAGACAAGAGCCCCAGGCTATGGGAAAAGGCAGGAGAACATGTCACTGGGATTTCAGGAAGTTTCTGGTCATAAATGTCACCAGCGACTTGCCCTTATCATGTCATGACACAATAATTTAGTGAAGCTTGATTTTGCCTATTGGCTGCAGAAATTATGTCATTTTCAGGGAAGGATTTCTTGTGAGAAATGTACATCATACAACTCTTAACTTTTAACTCTTAAAAGTGAAATTTTAAAATAAGACAGTCGCTAATGAAAACTTAGAGACTGATGGTATGAATTATTCAGTACCATGAAAGGATGCAGATAAAGGTTTTCATGACCTTTATTCTGTCAGTAATAAAACCAGTGTTCTCTGTCCTTATAAATATATTTCAGGGATAGACTTGTGTTTGAAAGCTTTTCCTTTTAGGCAGAAAAGTATGAATAGCACTTGCTAATTGATA
This sequence comes from Dinomys branickii, assembly GCA_004027595.1. Taxonomy (NCBI): domain Eukaryota; kingdom Metazoa; phylum Chordata; class Mammalia; order Rodentia; family Dinomyidae; genus Dinomys; species Dinomys branickii. The sequence goes on from PVLD010024338.1 coordinate 16,960, forward strand.
ATATGAAAGATCTTAGACTATAGCAAATAACTTCTGGAGGTCTTGAACCAAAAGGTATTTTAAAGAAGTAGAGTCACATGATAAGAAATAAATTGGTCTGTGCCCTTGTTTCCTAATACAAACCCCAGAACCTTGGAGGATCTGAAGTTTTGCATTATTTTGCCTGCTAATAAGATGACTGATAGCATGAGACTTCTGGATAGCATTGGGACGGGGATTGATTGCCAGGATAACAGCATTGTAATTAGAAAGTTAGAACTTGCCCTATTTTCTGGGATAAGGAGATAGGCAGAGAGTTAAGCACCAGTGGCCAGTGATTTATTTAATCACTCACTCCTGTGCAATGCAAGTGTCCCCCAAAATATCCCTAATTATGAAATGAGGGAGCTTCTGGGTTGCTGAGCTAGAGATGCTGGGAAACTGGTGCTGCTGGAGAGGACGTGGAAGCGTCCTCTTTCCCCATACCTTGCCCTCTGCAAGTCTTCCATCTGGGTGTCTCTGCATTATATTGTTTTCCAAAACAGTAATATGATAAACAAAAAGTCTTTCAAATTCTATGATTCATTTTAGCAAATTATCAAACCTAGGAAGGGGAAGGGGATCATGGCAACCTGGGTCAGTTAGCAGCACAGCTAAAAACTTGAACTTGAAATTGGTGTCCAAAGTTGGGGATGGGTCAGTCTTCTGGAACTGTGAGATCTGATGCTAATTTTAAGTAGACAGTGTGAGAACTGAAATGAATTGTAGGACATTTAGCTGGTGTCAAAAAACTTGTTGGGAGAAAGAACCCACCCCCAAATGTCATGGAAAGAAGTGTTGATAAACAGCTTACTTTCTTTATACAGATAAACAGAGCCAAAGTGTAACTGGTGTGCAAGTAGTTCAAGAAAATTTGTAGAAATATGACATGGAAAGATTATAGATAAGGGAGCAATAATTTGTAATGGTTCCCACGTTTGCCGTAGGCAATCATAGTAACTATAGAGATTAATTCAGCATATTAGAATTCAGACAAGCCCTGTTCTTCTCTGAACTCCATCATCCAAATAAAGATCAAGCATTTGTGCTGCTGAACTACTTTGTATCTGCTTTCCACTTCCAACTTCTGCTAACAGCAGGCCCTTTGACAGGGTATGAAGCCATAATTTGTATGTAATTTCAAAAAAGACCGCATACCTCACTAATTAGGAAAAACTTCTTCAACTGAATTTTTTCCCTAAGATTAAACGAAGAGGTATTAAAAGATAAAGTTAGCACTTTTCCTGAGTTATCAGCCATACCGCTACTGAAATTTATTTGATTGATGATAACATCTTTAGGAACTTAGGGATTTCTAAGACTCACATGTATTAAGACAATAAGAAGTAAATCGGCTTCAGGATCTCTGTTCTGTAGGCTGCGTGTGTTTAATCCTTTTCTATGCATATAATTTACAGTGTTGCTATTATAAATGATATTTCAAAGTTGTTGGCTTATGTGGGCTACTTGGGATATAAATTTAGAAATATTGATACAGGGAAATAAAAACTCCCAACCTGAACGATATCTGAGATGAGTTTGTGTTCTCTAAAATGGAAGAATGAGTTTTAGGAATAAAGGAGGTTAAGAGCAGAATGTATTTATTGAAGAAAAGAAAGCTTCTGTCCAAGAGAGAGACAGAAGGGGGGCCCACGCGGACTACCCTGGACTTCTGTCTTTTCTAGAAACTTTTACAGAGAAAAACCACAACATGAGGCAGGTCCAAGGTAGGGAAAAATGGATAAAACTATGGTCAGCCAATAAGACTACACGTATAATTGTTCAGGTAAATTGTGTAAACTGGAATCAAACGGGGAAGCGAGTCACATGGTAAGCGGCATGAACACAGAGCGGGGCTTTTCCTGTAGGGGTTGTGCTAGCGACTCTTCCTGGCGTTTTGAAGGTGGTTGTTACTTATTTAGAGTATCAGTCCCTGACATTTACACCTAGGAAGGTATGTGGCTGCATTTGTTTAGCCCTTTTGTATTGAGGTCTGACCCACAGGTGTCTTGTCTTTCATGTTGGCTCCTTCGAGGTGCTGGCCCTCTCTGACTGCCTATAATATTTCTATCTAACTCAGCTGCCTATAACAATATTGTCACTTAATAGCTATTTATTTAGAATGATTTTCACTAGGTATTTAGATAAATTTTAATTAGGACCAAACATCTACTGCTTTTGCATTCACTCCATGCGCCCCAGTCGGTGGTACCATGCAAAGAAGGCCAGGTGTTACCTATATCAGCGGGTGATTGTATGGAGAGGGACCCTGAGTATGAAGAATTCAAGTTTTTCATAATGACCAGTGAGTTTTCCTGTCCTTCGCTTTGGAGGCAGATACTGTCTCTGTCAGTCATACAACTAGAATACTACATTTACAAACATCTTTGGAAAGATAATGTAGCATAGACCTATGTTAACATGCTGTGCAGAAATATAAGTCATGGAGAATACCAATGTTAAAAATTTTCATTCTTAATTTTGATATTCCCAAGGAGGTGATTATTCCATAAGGCAACAGTGATTTCTCCTCAAGCTGCTGGGAATAGCTTCTCATCTGAATGTGTATGACAACAAGCAATTTCAGTTTAGACTTGCTTGAATTCTTTGCTACCTTTACTGACACAGTGACAACATCACTGAGTCCCATACAGGGTGATCTCACAGCTCTATACACAGAATTCAATGTACGAGGCAAACAATTCTTGGCTGTAATTCTGGCACTATGTATCTCCAACCCAGGTGGTGGTGTCACTGGGTTGGATGTTGTATCATTTTGGTTTCTAAGAAATGTAAACATTTTTTGGTCTATGCCTGAAGGTCTTTTGACCTTGGCGCAGTCTTACATTTTCTCTTTTGTGTATTTCCTGTGTGGTCCCATCACATAGTTGGAGATAATAAATAATATTTGAGGTTTGGAGTTTCATTAAAACTGTGTCCTACTGATGTATCTTCTAATGCTATTTGATCAGCACTGATTCAATAAATTCGTTTTCAGAGGCCCTAGAACTACAAACTTCAGGAAACAATTTCTTTTTTTCAGGCTGGAGTAGCTTTGTAAAATGTACCTAAAAGAAATAATATTCATTGATTTTTCTTTACCTGAGTGACAGCTTTTCTTCTCTATCTTTATGAGAATGTAAATCTAAAGCACAGCCCGTAACTTCCTTGAATGCTGTTTGTATTTTCCCTTTCATCTTTTAGTAGCTTTTTGGCAGAGAGCATGTAAGATTTGTTTAATATGCTTTCACAAACTCTGTGCTTTCCCTGATGAGTGTCTCTAAATCATTTACTGCTACCCACAGTTATAATAATTTAAAAGAAGCACCTTTAGAAAACTTTCTTTTTTTCAATGGCAGAACTGCCGTGTATTGGTATGAAATAGAGCTTCAGGTGGGTGGCATTGGTCATCTTATGCATAGTAAAACATTTAAACAAAAAAAGAGGAAATAGTGAGACATCTGCCAGCCATAAGTGTCCTCTTTTTAAAAAATAAGCATCAGGCAATAACAAATTCTATGTTAGGATCCAAAAATTTCACATAGACATGCATGCATGCTCCTTTTTTTTTTGGTTAACGCTATGAAAATTCTAAACATATTTTCCTCTTTCTATTGTTGCAAATTTTTTCTATTTGATGTTTTTAGGAAAAAACACACCTAGCTCAGATTGGGTTTGAATTCATATTCCTCCTGCCTCAGCCTCCTCAGTGTTGGGTTATTTGTGTCTAATGATTTGGGGATTTTTAAATTATTATAATTTATGTATCACAGATGCACAGATATTGAGTATACAATTCAGTGGTTTTTGAAAATTGTATATACCTGAAGAACCAGAACTCAAATTAAAATAAAAAAAAATTCTGTAACTTCAGAAAGCTATTTTAAATTCTTTTTTACATCAGTTACTTTGAGTCATCACCTACTTTCTAATTTCTACTACCATCGATAAGAATTTACCTGTTCTTGGACATCTTTAAAGACAGTCTCATTAATAGATATATATTGCTTAAACATTTGGTTTTTAAGCTTCTGGATTCTATCACATTTTTGTGTATATGTGTTAGGGATCTATTAAAATTTTAATAAATATATATTATTGAATCATCTAGCCTTCCCCTACTGATTTACTGGATTATGCCATTTTATCTTTTATTTCAAGGTTACATACACTATATCTTTTACTGGACCTTCTATTTTGGTTGTCTGTAACTGTACCTGTACCACTATATTATGATTAATATAATTTAAAATGAGTATTTTTATGTGATAAGATGAACTCTATGACCTTTTAAAAAAATTACCTTGGGTGGGTGCTCTTTACCTTTTATACGCCAGATGTATTCTAAGACCACTTGCTAAATTTCATGAAGAAATGCAGTGTCTTTGCAATACTGCTTCCCATGCTTGAACATGTGATTATATTTATTCAAGTCTTTTTTTATGATTTTTAACAATTGTGTTCCAGAGAATGTTGCACATTTCTTTGTTAGATATATTCCTTGGTATTTGTAGGTTTTGTTTGGAGGTAGCTGGCAATTTCTTTAACTTCCCTAACTTATAATATGTTTGTACTGAATTAAATTTGTATTAAATACTTCCTTACACTTAGAATTACATCAGTCTTAAAGGAAGTTTTTTCAGCCTCAAGAGAAGAAAGTTGATTTTACTTATAGACTTGCTTACTTTGTTCTTCTGTTCTGAAATTGAACAGGCCCTTTTTTCATTGCTTATTTACAGAGCTCTCTTTAGTCACTGTTTTAAAATAGGCTTGCCAGTAACAAAGTCTTTTATTTTAATTCATCTGAGAATGTCTTGATTTCTCTTTTGTTTGGTACTGGGAATCATACTCAGGACCCCGTGCTTGCCAGGCAGGCGCTGTACTGCTGAGCTGCGTCCCTGGCACTCTCCCTATTTCTTGAAATATATTTTATATTTTAAATGAATAGGATATCCTTGGTTGACAGTTGTTTTCTTTCATTATCTGGTTTCTGATGAGAAATGCACCTGGCTGGAAAAATGTCATTTATGTTTTGGATCTTACATGTCCTTCAAAGGCCACTTGCTAAGGGGTTTCAGTCACCAGCCTCTGGGTGGCACTGTAGGAAAGGGGCAGAACTTTTAGGGGGTGGACTTAGCAGAAGGAAGTTAGTTAAATTTCAGTACTGGGGATATGTCCCCGCACCTCTGCTCTCTCTCTCTGCTTCCCAGGTGCCAGGGGGCGAACATCTTTGTTGTACCATATCCTCCTCAATGCCGTGGCTCCCTAAAGGCCCTTAAAACAATGGTGTGGAGGGACCATGGGTTGAACTGTCTGAAACTGTGATCTAAAATAAATCTCTCCTTCACTGAGTTGCTTGTCATGGCAACAAGAAGCTCACTGCTGTCATTTCTTATTGTCTTCTTGTCTTCTAAATATTTTTGCCTTGATTTCTCAAAGTTTGACTGATAAGCAACAGTAAGGATTTGTGTAGGTTTATCTTGCTTGAAGATCACTTATCCTTTGAATGTATAGATGTATCTTTAAATCACGTTTGAGAGATTTTCAGGCATCATCTCTCTGGGCTCTTTCAGCCCTCCTTTGCTCCCTCTCCTTTTAAATTCTGAGGATTAGGGAAGTAGGCCTTTTACTGTAGTACCGCAAGCCCCTGAAGTTTTTCCTCTCTATTTTCCATCTGTGGTTCAGATTGAGTAATACATTGCTCTATCTTATACTTTACTGATACTTTTCTCCATCTGCTCCTTCCTGCTGAACTCATCCACTGAGTTTTACTGCAGCCATTTTATTTTTCAGTAATTCTGTTTCTGTATGGGACAAACAAACCTGCTGGGGAAGACAGAGACAGTTGGTGGATTTTATAACCCTTGGTAACAATTCTATGTGCTCAAGGTGTGGACAAATTCAATTCTAAAGAGAAATATTATATATATATATATATATATATATATATATAATCTGGAGATACTTGAATGTACCAAATTCTGTAGGAAGACCTGGCATTGAATGATTCAACAGATGTCCACCTAATTCCTTACTAGTAACACCCCTTTCTTTGGAATGGGCTGGAGAATGCATGCAGGTGAGGCAAAGACAAGGTTACCATAGACCTAGCAGAAAGTAGTTGAGACAGTATGAATACAATGCAAATTATACAGATCACATGAGAGGAGAAAAATGCTGTGAAAATGACTTTGCAGTGTCCCTGCTCAAGATGCTGCTACTCAACAAAGGCAACAGCTTCATCCACCTCATGCCAAAAGGATAGGACTAACAGACCTTTATAATCTCTGGGGTCCTGTGGAGGATATGGTCATAGAAATATATAGTAGAATCATATTCAAAGTTCCTCTTGACAAGCTAATTGTTAGTTACCACAGTAAAAAATATATGTATAACATAGGGTTTTCTTAAGGGAGAGGGCTGAAACAAAGAAAGACGATAATTCTGCAAGAGAAAACTAGTTAAAAGGTAAAATTAGATTTTCATCTCTTTCTAGCTTTCTTGGTGTAGCAATCTATAGAACTTAAAGACATTAAAAAACAGAATTTTAGGAGAGAATCCTAGGTAGTATTTTAACAACTTTATATAAAATACTCAAAGCTGACTTGGTAAGTTCCAAAGTGAAGTTCCTATACTAGTTACCCAATCTCTATTACTGCATATTTTAGTAGAGGAGTGAACAACAGCTACTTTTCCTTATAGCAATTCTTTGAATATTTATGACTATCTCATTTAAGAACAGAAAGATTGGAAAAGCAATTGCATTCATGGTCCAAAATAAGGTGTATTAATATATCATTTGCATTAGAAGAGAAAATTGAAATATTTTAAAGCTTTTTAGTGTCATCTTCCTTATCTGAAGATTTTTAGACACCATTAAAACTTGTTCTCATATTTTCTGGAACAATTTGGATCCTCAGTGGCATGTATGTCTTTTTAACTAACCAGAATGGATGGATGATAGCAACAGTTCTAACTTTTGACATTTATTTAAAAATAAATACTAGGCAATTTGCAGCAAGGAAGCCATTGAATGGAGGCTCTTCCCCTCCCCAGGGAACTGGGAATAGAGGAAGTGAGATTCATCCTTACACAGACAACTCCGGGAGATAAAGCCAAAGCAAAAGGAGCGGCAAAAGATGGCGACCAGGTGAGCAGCAAGGAAGCGATCCTCCTCCATAAACACCACCAGCTCGAGACAGACTTGGCGAGCGTGAATGCCGGGACCTCGGCTGGGAAGATCAAACTGAACGTGTTTCTCTGAGCTGCTGGGGGAGATGCGGTAGGGCGGCCCAAACTGGCGTGGCAAGACGCGGGAAAGCCCCAGACACTGGGAGCCGGAGACGCTCCGCAAGGATAGGGGGCTTGGCTGGGTCCGACCGCCCTGGGGGCAAAGCCAGCTCGGTCCCTTCCGCCTCCCGAGCCGGCGCAGCTTTCCAGTGACTCCCGACAGACATCGGCTTATTAGCAGCGGCAACGCCCGGCAGTCCCACATTTCGCGCGCATCGGGCAGGCTGCGCAGCCTAGACCCTCGGCAGCTGGCCGTCCGTGGCCAGGGCAGCGCGAGCAGCATAGGAGCGGAGCATCCCGCTCCCTCCCCCAGACCCGGAGAGCGTGAGGAAACAAGTGGCTGCGAGCGGCAGATCGCGAGCATAGCACAAAAAACTGGCACCTTGGAACCTTCCTGCCTGCAGGGACTCCGAAAACGGGTGAGCTATCTGCGCTCGCAACCAGATCACCGAGTGGGGGAGGAAATCCATCCTTACACCTGCAGGGAACCCTGGGAGGGCGGGGGAGCGGTCTTACACGCCTCACCCAGGTCTCTAGCTAGGGAATAGCTAACCAACATCTGTACAGCCTTTTAAGCGGAACTCTCAGCAGAAAGCTTAAGGGCCATTCCCCCAAAGAAAAGTCATTGGAGCAGCCTCTGCAGCAGACCTTTGCCTGCTAAACTGCCTGGGGAATCTACTGCTCAATATTTTGAATCAGATACACAAAAAAGGGAAGACAGAAGAACAAATCTCAGCAGAAAGCTTAAGGGACATTCTCCCAAAGAGAAGGAATCATTGGAGCAGCCTTTGCAACAGACCTCCGCCTGCTGAACTGCCTGTGGAATTTATAGCTCCACATTTTTAATCTGATACCCAAAAATGGGAAAACAGAGGAGCAAAACGCAGTCTCAAAACTCAACCCCACCCAGAACAAGTTTTGAAGATGAAGATACAGGGGAACCAGGAAGCCTCAAAACTTCAAGATATGAAACGATTGCATCCGAAATGAAACAACTCCAACGGGCCATGAAAGAGCTTAAAGCAGAAATAACCTACATACCCACAATGATTTCTCAGATAAAAAACGAGATGAAAACAATGATGGAAGAAATGCTCCATTTACACAGACGAGAAATAGACAAAAGTCTAGAAGAAAATAGGAAACTAATAGAATCCTTACAAGAGCAAATCAGGAATGAATTACCAATAATGAAACAGGTCCAAAGAGAATGCCAGGATTTGAAAACTAACGCTGAAAGCATGAAAAACCGTTTAAATGAAACCGAAGATAGAATTTCAGAACTTGAAGACAGCATGGCAGCTTATGAGCGTGAAAGGAAGAATCTCGTGATATCATCAAAGACACAAGAAAAGTTAATCCAACAGCTGCAAGATGAGGCAAA
>PVLD010024339.1:0-25657 GCA_004027595.1 Dinomys branickii
AAAAGTCATCCAATAACAGATGCTGGCAAGGCTGTGGAGAAATAGGGACTCTATTACACTGCTGGTGGGAATGCAGACTGGTGCAACCACTGTGGAGAGCCGTTTGGAGATTTCTCAGCAAACTAGGTCTAGAGGTTCCATTCAAACCAGCTATTCCTCTTCTGGGTATTTTCCCAGAAGATCTGAAAACATCATATCATTCTGATATGTGTACATCCATGTTTAGAGCAGCACAATTTGTAATAGCTAAAATGTGGAAGCAACCCAAGTGCCCATCCACAGAAGACTGGATTAAAAATTTGTGGCACTTTTATATAATGGAATATTATTCAGCTATAAAGAAAGACAGTTTTGGGGACTTTGTAGGCAAGTGGTCAAAACTGGAGTCCATACTCATAAGTGAAATAAATCAGCGGTACATGTGCAGGCAACGTATTTTATCACTGGTGTAAGAACCTGAGGGTGGGAATATAAACTAAGAGACATGAAGGAAATCTGTTCAAAGACAAAGAACAGATCGGACGAGGGAAAGGAGAAAAGAAAGAGACAAAAATGTATGTATGTATATATGAATATACATACATGCAGGAGGGCTAACATGGTCCTACTATTGTATTATATCACTTAATGCTAAGGAATAATTGATGATGGTTTATTTGATCAATCTTGTATGTCTGTATGTGTTACCCTGAACACACACTTCGAAGATATCAATATGCAAAGCAGCAACTATTGGTGGGTTTTTTTTTTTTGTCTTTGGTTTTTTGTTTTTTGTGTTTTTCTGTTGTTGAGAGGATTAATTGTCTGACCAATTTTGCATGTCTGTATCTGGGTTCATATATATACACTTCGAAGATATCTATAGGTAAAGGAACAACCACTGTTGAGTCCATGTTACCTTGTCTGTAGATCAGTTGTGATTGTACTATTTTTTATGCTAATTTGTGTCTGTGTGTTAATACGTGTTTGTGCTTTTATTTTTCTAAAAATTAAAAAAAAAGCATCAAACATGTTAAGTACGTGTATCTACTCCATAAAATGAATGTAAACTTCATTTCCGGCAAACACATACTAATAAAATAAAATTGAAAAATGAAAAAATAAAAAAAAAGAAACCTTCAAGTCAAAACAGAAAAGAATGAAATACATAGGTACACAAGAATAATGTCTACTGGCCAGGGATGTAGCTCAGTGGCACAAGCACCAACCAAAAAATGAATAACGTCTACCAACAGTGACCCTCCTCTATATCATCTACTTTTCCTCTTTTTTTTTTTTTTTAATCCAGGATATTACCTCAAAAGATATCTTGGTTACTTTCTTCATTGCTAAGAAAAAATACCTGACTTCTAAAATTAAAGGAGAAAAAATTTATTTCTGCTCACACTTTGTAGAGGTTTCAGTCCATAGTTAGCTGGTTGTAAGGCAGGTTGACATGGCAGAGAGGCATCATAGAGGAGAAACAGTCCATGGCAAAGCAGAGCAGGCCGAAGTCAGGAAAGAAGGAAAGTAGTGAAGCAGCAATCAGAAGCAGGAGCAGTAAGTGTGTGACATTCTGGATTGTGTTTAGTTAATGCAACACTAGAACTTACTAATATTTTATCCCATCCAGGCTACTAGCTTTTCGGGTGGTACCAACCACACCCATGGTGAGCCTTCCCTTATCCACCCCCTTAATAATAGCATCACACACCTCAGAGCTGGCCACCTCCAAAAAGCCCCACCTAAGATTGCTTGAGGCTTTCAGGTGACATTTAGATACAAACCATAACAAAAGAGTCACCAACTGACAGAATATCTGGCAGAAATTTTTTTGGAATTATTTATTAATTTTAATTGACAAGTAAACATTTCCTATATATATGGTGTATAACACGATGTTTTCAAATGTTTGTACAATGTGAATGAATTAAACCTATTAACATATGTCTTATCTCACATATCTGTTGTTTGTGTGTGTCTGAGGGCACTAGGCATCCCCTCTTGTTATGGTTGATACATTGTGTCAACTTGGGGAGTCTAGAGGTTTGGCTGAGTAACTCAGCAGTTCTGCATCTTGGGGTGAAAAGGACATGCCCTTACCCTTCTGGAATATTGTTTATTATTGTGTTGATTTGAGAAATTTAGAAGGTTAACTATGTGATTCAGAATGAAGCCAGGGTGCTTACTTTGTATTCATCCTGAGCCTGTGGAAGAGGAGGGCATGGAGATTGTATGAGAGCTACACGCCCCCTGGGTGGGGGTAGGCGGTTTACAATGTAAGGGAAGGAAAGAGGTTGCTTGCCCGCCATTCCTTCCTTTTGCTCTTGTGGTTTTTGCTGTGTTCTGCAACCATGAACATTTGCCCTCTGCCATGTGCCACCCTAAGCCTGCCAAGTATGGACTAAAACCTCCACAAACTGTAAACTAAATACACATTTCCTTCATTCATTTTGGGCATTGGGTATTTTGTCTCAGCAATGAGAGAAAAGTAACCAAGATAACTCTGTACCATTTTCTGATGTAGAGTATATTGCTGTGAATGATAGTTGTCATATTGTCCAGTAGATCTCCTGAATTTTAAGAGATATTTTGAAAAGAATTGAAACAGAATACTTGGTTCTCAACATTCTAGAATCAAGGCTATGGTTCAGATTCTATCACTCTTCTGAAACATGCAACACAGGGTTCTATAAAAGTAAGAACACAGTAAATATCTGTTGATTTGAACTGGATTTGATTCAACGCAGTAACACGTATTTCTAACATACAAAAAAATCATATGGGTCTTTTTTGTACTTTTTAAAAAAATAAAACCATTTTTTAGTGGTTCCATTAAATAATTGTGAATAAAGAAATCCAGATCCTAAGATATAGAGCAAGACTCCATTTAAATGATGCTAAAGTAACTGAAACTTAGGCACAGTCACTCCCTTAGGACTTTCAAAGGTTTTTTGTCCTGCACACAAGGCTGAGAAAATACTATTAGCTGGGGACCTAGGGCATGTTCTCCAAAGGGCTGCTTGGTCCCTAGTGAAGTAAAACTTTGCTTACGCAAAAGTTTCATAATGTGTGTGGCTCTACTCCTTCCCACTCACCTTTCCAGCATCTGATGACCGGGATCTACTGAAACTTTAGTCTGAGTTAACACAGTTCTAACAAATCTCTCCATGGTCTCATAAACATGAGTAAATTGTAGTGTTGCTTTAACTAAATACAATCCAGAATATCACATTTTAGGGCTGGGGATGTAGCTCAGCAGCACAAGCACCTGCCTGGCAAGGGCAAGGTCCTAAGTTCGACTCCCGACACCAAAACAAACAAACAAACAAAAAATCCCAGAATGTCACATTTTATATACAGAATATCTTTACACTAAAAGTTTGAACTAAAAAAAGTCTTGTATATTCAGTTTCTTACTGTAACTGCAATTAATAAATGCACTAAAATCAAAATATTTTTCCCACAAATGGATATTTACAAAATTTCATTACATGAAATTTTAATTTATCTAAAATTTTATTTAAGCATTTATTTAAAATTTTTGTTATTCTAGTTATATATAGTTTGGTTTATCTGAAATCTTTTAATAGAAGATACATTGGGTTTATGAAAATCTTCAAACTACATGAAAATCTTTTATCCTTTGGTCTAAGGTGCCCTCCTGTGTAGAATGGTATCTTTGCTGTAAAAATAGTCCTAGAAGCTAAAAAATCTTTCTTACAGAGAATTTTGCCATTTTATGTCATTTAGTTATCATGACTGGCATGTAATTTATATATGTTTACAAACATATAATTATGATGTCCCCTTAGTATCCCAGATCTGTAAATTACCCATTCAACGACCATTTCCCTTATCTTCCTTACCAATATAAAGGATATATTCCCCCAGATATTTGGTCATAGTGCACTCAGGAAGGATGGGTTTCTTATCTAAATGCAGGCAATGAATCATGTCTGTTCTAAACCAATTCTGTAATTCATTCTCTTTGGTCAGTGAACGTTTAGGGGGAGATACATGATCCATTTGTGGGTAATGAGACACAAATGTACGTATGCTGCAGAGTTGCTGGGAAAAGCTTTCTCCATGATAAGAAGAGAAATGTGCAAGTAATGGTTTCCTTTACACCCTTTCTTTCAATGTTAGATTGATAGAAAAATGATGATTGAGTTGTTGAAGCCAATTTAGGACTAAGAAAGGAAACCAATTCTGCCATAGCTCCTTGACATTATTATACTCCTGGATTAATCAGCCGCAAACCCTCTGCTTCTGGACTTGTTGCATGAGCGAGACATAAATTTACCTTGGTTTATTTCATTATTTGCTCACCAAAACATATTCACTTACACATCATTCATTACCACTGTGTATGTGTACTTTCAGGGGTTGGTATTTATGCTGTCAACTCATTAGTTTATACTCTTGTTAATAGCACTTTTTGTGTCCATAATTGTTAGGAAGGGCAGCTACAAATAATGTGTGATATTCTGCTAAGGCTTTTCTGCATTTATAGTTTTACAAAGTAGAAAAAGGAGTTTCCATGGTCCCAATGCCAAGAGAGGAGTGTTCAGAGTAATTACAGTGAAGGTCCATATGTGGTAAATGCTGGAGCTCATTTGCTTCTAGACACATTCAGCTTCAAGATGGTGCTCTTAGCTATGCTGTTTTCCCACTGCCTTAGGGCATGGAGATGCTACACTGTATCTTCTCACCATATCTCATGCATTTCTTGAGTTAGCACTTTTTAACATTATCCTAAATCTTATTTTCCTCATTTTATTAAGATTTTTTTCAAACATACAGCAAAGTGGAAATAATTGTACAGTGAACACCTACATGCCTGCTAAGTAGATTCTACCATTGGTATTTTCCTTTGTTGTTCAATTGCTAATTTTATATTTTATCATGTTTTGTCATCAGTCACCATGCTTTTTAAATTTCTATATTCTGGGAGGTTTTTTCTAGTAGTTTTTTAACATGTACATGGCTATGGAGTTCCATTAGTAATGCATTTGATGGTCTTTTGTTTGCTGACTTAGTTTTCTGAGATCTGGGTATCTCAAGGAATTAAGTGATGACTCCCCATCAGTAATGTTTTTCTGTATGTTAACAGAGTTTTGCACTATTAACACCAATAAATTAAAATAGTCATTATTATACCTGGCTCAAGTGTGAATCTAGCTGAATACAGGCAGGTGGCATATGATGTCATTATAACAATCCTGGACTGTCTTTTGCTTACAACTATCTTTACACAGTGGTTAATGCTGGTGTTATTAAGCAGTTATTGAAATAGACAAATATCTATTTTATTCTTGTAACATTCCTGAAGTATGGCTGATTTAGACTCCACATGTGTGTCTTTGTTCATTTTAAGAGTTCAAAGAAATGGTTCTTTTGATTCATGAGTGAGAAGGGTGTGTGTGTGTGTCTGTGCACACACGTGTGTGTGTGCATGTGTGTGTGCACATGAATGTTTTGTGAGAGTGGGTGTAGCCAGGGTCCTTCGCCTGAGACTCCCTTGTGTCCTCTGCAATCTGTTTCTGTTTCTCACCTTCTGGCCAGACTCACTCAGGCCCACAGAATAATTCAGCAAAGTTCTTTCATTCAGATCTTATGGTCCAACTGGGAAATATAAAAGAAACCAGGTTTGTAGTTTGCATCTCCAGCTGCCCCTCTCTATTTCCACAGCTTCCAACTCTTTAGCTGCTCATAACTAAAGAGTGAATGATGATAGTTTTAAACTTTATTTGTATCCCCTCATCTTCAGATTAACCTCGGTGATAAGACTTTCTTGTGGGCTTAGATATTCCATATAATAAAGCAAAATAAGTGAATGGGATGACTGACATGCAAGACATTACTATCTGGCTTTTAAAAGTTTTACTTTTAGTACTGAGTGTTAGCAGTACATAATGATTACATTCCTTGTCGGGAGGTGGTGTGCATACATAACACATCTTAATGTTTCTTCATCCTTTCCTCTACACCCCCCAATGTCTTTATCTCCTCTTTTGCAAAAGATCTCTCTCCCTGATTCTTGTTGTCTGTCTTTATCTCTATTTGTGCTTGGATTTCTCATATAAGAGAATCCATGAGATATTTAAACTTGTGTGTCTGATTTATTTCACTTAACACTATAGTCTCAAAATGCATCAATTTTCCTACAAAGGACCAAATTTATCCTTCTTTATGACAGCATAGTATTTCATTGTATACAAAAATCTCATTTTCTTTATTCACTATCTGGCTTCTTAAATTCAGTATTTTCCATCTTTTCTACTAAGGGAAAGCAATGCATTGTCTTATTGTTCTATTTTTCCTTTGATATTAATACATTACTTGGTATATTTTTGCCCACATAAAATAAATATTTGATTGCCTTTCTCTTTTATCAGGATGTATTTTGTGGCCAATGGTTTGGTTACTACTCACTTTTTATTCCCAACCTGTGCTTGCTGAAGTCTGCTTTTGTATAAGACACAGTCTAGATCCTGTCTTTAAGAAGCTTATATCTCATGATACACTTAACTCCTTTATTTTTACTTCCTCATTTTATGCAATTTGAAATAGGCTTCATAAACTATATTTGGTAGAAACATATTTTTATAAAATTGTGTTTTTCTATTCCACCCAACAATAGAATGGGTTTTCTTTCCTGTCCACTATTTCGTCTGAGCTGAAAGTAGAATTTATGTATTACATGCTACCTTTAAACACTTACTACTTGAATAATTTGAGAAATGAGACCTAATTTGCAATAAGTCCTGCAAATATAAAGTGGAAAGAACACTGTGAGAAAGAATGGCTTTAAGGTAGCATCAGCCCTCCGTAGGGTGTAGATCCTAAGAGGATCACACATATTCAGATTGCTGGGGAAGCAGAAGTAACATAACTTATGAATATCCCAAGCATCATTGCTTTTTCTTTACTCCAAAGAAATGATTCTGCCTGGTGTCAGAGAGCAGCGGTGTGCAGTGGGGTCAGAAGCTGTTGTCCTTACTATATCCCCTGCTGGCTGAGGTTTCCTCTCTGTTATCTGCATTTATCTCAGGAACATTTGCCTTCCTCACATTTACCCAGGCTTGTTGCTTTCCTCCTTCCTGATGTCTGTCCCTATGTTTCCTCTGCTACCAGGACCCTCCTGTCTTTGGTCTCCCCCCGCTGTCCCCTTCCCACTCTGTGATTCCCCACATCACTGAGCAGTGCTCTGAGCGGAATGTGCTCAGGCTTCTGACAGTAGCAGGATGAGGAAGCACTGGGCTGGGCAGCTGTCAGCTGTTCTCTGAGTGGGCTGTGGCCTCCAGAGGCATCAGTCTTCATTTTCTATTGACTGCGCTATCTCAGTGCCCACCCCAGTGGGCCGGCTGCACGACCTGCTCAGCTGTCTTCTTAACCTCACTCAGAGACACACTGGGCTCCTCTGTTTTACACGATAGCACCTCTTCATCCTGGGCTGGATGCAGAATGGTGTGATGTTCCACACTGCCTCAGGGGTTAGACTATTGTTTTGCTAGGTTTAGTTGATAAACTATTTCCTTGGGATGGAGCCAATGAGAATAATAATCCTGGCAGGTGTTCATTAATACAACCACCTATTTCCTCTTGCTGTCCAGCACTGCCTGCTTCTGAACAGAGAGACACCTGAGCTTTTTGTGTGCCACATGACAGTCTTGTATTCTTTTCCCCACAGGTGTTAAAACAAAACAAGGATAAGCAGATTTGTTAATCTCATGTGCTCTGAGGGATGAGAAGCTGTGGAACCTGTTTTCACACCGAAGTTCACAATGGCCAGGAAGGAATTAAGCAGGACACCACCAGGGCCACAGTGTACTTCCCTTATTTATCTATTTGTCCTGTGGCCAAAGATCTGTTTAGAGTGTGTGGTGGAGCAACTGGGAAGCAATGACTTGAAATATTCCAAACCTGTGATTTTGCACCAGTCATATCCAGGTTCATTTAAGATTAAAAATAACCATATTCTTCATGATATCAAAGTAGATTGCTAAAGGAACTAGACTTCAAGTATTAAGACGCAGCCACGCAGCCCTTCTGTTTTCCCACCTTGCAAATTTCTGAAGTAAATTACTTCTTAGGCTGCCCATTTTATAAGTCAATACTATCCAGAATTGGCATAAAATTCATACATATGTATTTTCTTTATATCCATTGTCTTAACTAGGGTAGTGCTTTAAATATTAAAATAAATACTAGGATCTTTACCATTTTTTAAACATTTAATACAAATTTGAAAACTTGATGCATCACCTGATACAACAGATTGAGAAATCGTTAATAATCGGGCCCTCAACATCTTTTAACTGTTGTTCCAGGTACTTCTCAATTGAGAAATTGAAAATAAGTCAGTGTACCAAAACTGAGAAAGACTCATCCAAGAAAAAGAACTAAGAACAATCTCCCTAATAAACATAGATGCAAAGATAATCAATAAAAATACTAGCAAACAGAATGCAACAAATCATTAAGAAAATCATACACCATGACCAAGTTGGATTTACTCCAGGAATGCAGGGATGGTTCAATATTCACAAATCAATAAATATTATACACTATATCAATAGATCCAAAGACAAAAACCACATGATCGATTCAATAGATGCAGAAAAACCTTTGGACAGAGTTCAACATATATTCATGATAAAAACCCTACAGAAAATAGGAATAGGTCGTCTTTACCTCAATCTGATCAAAGCCATCTATGACAAACCAACAGCCAACATCATGCTAAATGGGCAAAAACTTAAAACTTTTACTTTAAAATCAGGAACAGGGCAAGGATTTCTACTGTCACCACTTCTATTCAACATAGCTCTGGAAGCATTAGCCAGAGCAATTAGACAAGAGAGAGAAAGAAAAGGAATAAGGATAGTAAAGGAAGAAGTAAAATTATCATGATTAGCAGATGACATGATAATCTACATGGAAGACCCCAAAAGCTCCACAAGAAAACTCCTTGAATTAGTCAACAAATTCAGTAGTGTAGGTGGATACAAAGTCAACACTCAAAAATCAATAGCATTACTATACACAAACAACAAACAGACAGAGAAATTAAGGAAAACATACCTTTTACAATAACATCCAAGAAATTGAAATATTTTGGAGTTAATCTAACAAAAGAAGTAAAAATCTATTCAATGAAAACTATAGTACTTTGAAAAAAAGAGATTGAAGAGGATTTCAGTAAATGGAAAAATATTCCTTGCTCATTGATAGGAAGAATCAACATTGTGAAAATGGCCATACTACTAAAACTGTTGTACAGATTCAATGGAATTACCATTAAACTACATGAGCATACTTCATAGCTCTAGAGAAAACATTCCTTAAATTTATCTGTAACCAGAGGAGACCCAGAATAGCAAAAGTGATTTTGGGTAACAAAGAAAAGTAAGGTGGAATCACAATCTGTGACCTGAAATTAGACTGCAAAGCTACTGTATACTGAAAAGCTACTGGTTTAATAAATCTACCAGAGGATTGATGGAACAGACTGGAAGAAACAGCCACAACCAAAAACACACTCAGCCTCCTAATCTTTGATAAAGGGGCCAAACAAACCCACTGGAAGAATGATAGCCTCTTCAATAAATGGTGCTGGAAAAATTGGCTTGCCACTTGCCAAAGACTGAAAATTGACCCAATTCTATCACCATGCACAAACCTCTAGTCAAAATGGATCGCAGATCTCAATATTAAAACAGAAACACTAAATTTACTGGAAGAGAAAGCAGGTAAAACCACAAAGACATAGGGGTAGGCAGAGAGTTCATAAATAAAAACCAAACCACACGGGAAATACTTCAAAGAATCAACAACTGGGTTCTCATCCTACTGAAGAGTTTCTGCATATCTAAAGAAATCATAAGCAGAGTAAAAAGAAAACTCACAAATTGGGAAAAAAATTTAGCTGACTGTCTTTCAGACACAGAACATATAAAGAATTAAAAAATCAGCCCCCCAAAATTCAAAGACCCAATCCAGAAATGGTTATCTGAGATGAATATACACTTCTCAGATAAAGAAATACAAATAGCACACAAATACATGAAAAAGTGTTCAACATCATTGGTCATTCAAGAAATGCAAATTAAAACAACTTTGAGATTTTCCCTCACCCCAGTAAGAATGGCTAGCATTAAGAAATCAACCAATAACAAATACTGGCAGGGCTGTGGAGAAATAGGAACTCTTCTCCATTGTTGGTGGGAATGCAGACTGGTGCAACCACGGCGGAAATAAGTGTGGAGATTCCTCAGCAAACTAGGTCTGGAGGTCCCATTTAATCCAGCTATTCCCCTTCTGGGTATTTTCCCAGAAGAACTGAAAACATCATATCGTAGCAATGTATATGCTCCCATATTTATAGTGGCCCAAACTGTGGAAACAATCCAAAAGTTCATCCACTGAGGAGTGGATAAAAAAATTATGGTGTTTTTATATAATGGAATATTATTTAGCTATAAAGAAAGATACACTCGAGGCTTTTACAAGTAAATGTTCACAACTAGAGACCATACTCTTAAGTGAAAGAAATCAGAGCTGCGTGTGTAAGCAACATATTGTCTCACTAGTGTAAGAACCTGAACGAGTGAATAAAAATTAAGAGATATGACAGGCATTGTGAAACGAAAGCAAACTGCTCAAAAGTAAAGAGCAACTGGGATGAGGGAAAAGAGAAAAGAAAGAAGGGGAAATTATGTACATGTGTATATATAGGAGAGCTAGCTTAGTTGTACTGCTGACTTCTATTGATTTACTGAAAGGAACAGTTCATGATTACTGGTTTGATCATTATTACATGTCTCTATTTGTTTTCCTGAGAGATCACTTTGAAGATATCAATATGTAATACAACAACCATTGTTAATTTCCTACCATTTTGTCTGTAATTCAGTATTGCTTATATTGTTCTTATGCTATTTTGTAAATGGATGTTTGTTTGTTAATATGCTTTCCTTCATTTTAAAAATAAATTTTAAAAAAAGGAAAATGAGTCAGTTGAATCTCAGAAAGGTACAGTAAGTTGCTCAGGGTCACACAGCATATGGTTTGCAGTGCCAGAAAGAAAACCTTTTGGTCTCAATTCCTTGTCCTTACCACTACGATACTTCTCATTAGATTAAAAATATTCTCTTAAAGACAGCACTTGGCTACAGTTGCCAAAACCAATGAGAGCCAGGCAAATTCATGTAATAACATGAGGCTTACAATGGAATCCCAAACCTTATTAAAGGGAAAGGTTCATTTTGCCAAAGTGAGAAGTTTCAGTGAGTCCAAGGCCAAGACAACCTGATGTGTAATGATGATGGTTCTATTACTGGCAATTCCATAAACTTTTCTTTGGCACTGCATCAAATTACAATTTGAGAACAGCCTCGAAGCTTTGATCCATTTTCTTGAATCTGGAGATATATGGATACAGAAAAGGAGGCAGTGGTCTAGGGGTCTGACCAAGGAAAGGCTGTGATAAGGCAAACACAGTTTCCTCTCTCTCTCTTCCTTCCTTCCTTCCTTCCTTCCTTTCTTCCTTTCTTCCTCTGTCCAATGGTTTAGTGCTCTGAAAGCACACAAGCCGGGATAGACCGAATTGGCTAATCATAGCACTAAAAGCACCAGTCGGTGCATTTTCCTGCTGTTACTCTTTGAGCAATTATTTCCTTTATCCTTAGTCTGACTACAAAAACAAACCCACTACAGTCTGGTAGAGTATCATCATGTTCATCTGTTTTCTTCTAACTGTTCCTTGATTTAGCGCGCACGCGTGCGCGCGCGCGCGCACACACACACACACACACACACACACACAGGCTTAGAAAAATATTGCATCTTGTTTCTATTCATTATTATTACTATTTATCATGTTGGAGTTTTATATTGACTCTGTTAACATAGTAGCAAGTTTCTCTGGCCAATTAAGGATATGGGATGTGAAAAATAGCTCACTTGCTTGTTAGGCAGTGAAGTCAGCTAATGGGATGGGGCAGCATTCGGGTAATGCTTTCAGATATTTCTTCTGAAGTTATTCATTTCTGCTTTGCTTGGCCAGGTTCTGCTATGATAACTTCATTTTTGTACTGATATATTTTCCTTACACAAATAATTTCCAAATCCAGAAAAAGACTCTTTGGGAAATTATAACTTCCAAGGCTAGAGTTGAAACAACGCCAGCTCCAAAGTTTTGTAAATTGGGCTGTAAGTGTGAAATCCTTCCAGCTGTTAAATGCATCCCGTATCATATTATAGTCACAGTTTTCAGAATATTTCCTTCTGTTTGAAGACTCCTGAAAATATATATGACTAAAAACTGGGACATAAACATTCTTTTAATCCAGCGATTATGAGGAAAGCAAATGTATGAATTCAGTGTATACAAGTCTCATTTTTAATGGTTTTGTGTGTGTTTTTCTCACAGCTTTCTTAGTTTTCCTGGTTCTTCAAGTACAGAATGAACTGCAATCTACAACCTGCCCACTTCATAATTTTAGAAGCATTAAGCAGTTGTATATAATAAAGTGGGTTTGTGTCTTTATTTATTTATTTTTTTAGTAGCTGTTACTGTCAAAGACTGACACTTTCTTGTTGAAACAGCAGCTGTGTGGTACTGATGACTTCTTGGGGGAAACCAATGTTCTCTGGACTTGTCCTTTAACCTTAGCTCATTTATTTTACATAAACCTCAGTCATATTCTTTAAAGGATAGGATGTGAGTCACGCAGAGTCTGAATTCTCTAACTTTATGGTTGAAGAATTCAAATTTCAATCTGGATCGAGTCTAGAATAGCATTTATTTCTTAAGCTATAAAATCCTTGATTTTTCTGTTATTATTTTGTAGCCATGCAGACTTTCATAATAGGAGATCATAAAAGAAGAAAGTATTCCTCTAGAAAAATATAAGGTAATTTTTTTCCGCTTTACTACATGCAAAAGAAGAAAAGAGTGGACAGAAATGTGCCGGGGGGAGTCTGCATTGTGGATCGTTTCCTCAGCCTGCTTTATAGGCATCTGTCAAATCCATAGAAATTAGGACATTCATTTAATCCTTAAAATAACTAACCTGTCCTGTCTGTCCCATACATATTTTCATTCAATTCACAACTGTTGAGAATAAATTAAAACCTTGTCATAAAAATTAATAGGAAAGGATATATAAGCTGTTAGAAGACTTGTGTTGGCCTGTCAAATCTATTTATTTTCATAGTTTGTGTCCAGGTTCTGTGATATCTGTGAAATCTTTCTTATACCAACTGCCCCACATTTACAGCTGTAAAGCTGTGGTGGCAAAGCTATGGCACATATGCTGCAACAGGCTAGTTTATCATTGAAGTTCCTAAAAGGTTCACCGTGTCTTCCATAAGGAAATTAGCAAGGACATGACAGGAGACACCAAGACCAGTCCTTCACTACTCTGTGGAGTATACAGTGCTCTGGCTGCACAAGTGACCATGTGCTTCTAGTATTTATTTATAATTTAATAAAAGCAACCATTCATGGACTTTGTCACTACAAGTTGTTAAATCCATCACTTTCTGTTTTTACTTTCCATGCACTTTTAAAGCAGAAATTACACTACATTGAACAATTGTTGGAAATGGTCCTATCAATATGGAGGTTTGAAATAATAAAGTGAAACATTGGCACTATGTATAGGTATAGGGTTGGAACATATATAACTCAGAATTAATTTATATTTCAGAGTTTGGGTACTATTTACCCAATTGTTACTTACTTTGAAAGTTTTTCACTACTGAATTTAGATAATCGTGTTTATAAAATTATATTGTATTAACAGGTTAAAAGTACTGTCTAAGAAAACTGTGAGAGATCTCCATTAAAATCTCTTTATATTTGCTTATATTTTTATATCATCAACTTCTTTATAAACAAATAAAAATCATAACAGACTGTCCAGATTGAGTTCATTTGGACTTGATAAAAGAATTTCATTCCTTAGTTCATTCATTATTCATTCATTTAACAAATATTGCCTAAATGCTTACTTACAGTCTTCCAGTGACTGCAGCTTAAAATGCATCACAAACAAAATCCTCAATCTTTACTCTTGGAGAACTTATTATCTAGTGAACTCAATTTTATTTCCCAAGCAAATGCAAACAGTACATTTCTATAACAGCTTTTCAGTAACTCTGAGTTGAAGAGGCACAGGCATCCAAGATCTGGTCCAGGAAACACTGATTAAAAGAAAATCATGCTGGAAGCTAAAAATTATGTCTGGGTGTATGCCCTTTTAGTCATTTAAAAAAATTCATTTTAAGGCCATGATTTTACATCAGTATAAACCAAAGTCAGATATAAGGTTGTCAGTTTTGAATAACACTGAAGCTGTTCAGAAACGAAAACTTTCAAATTTCACTAAATTTTTTTTTTTTAATCTTCTGCCCTGATTCTCAGCAAGTCCTCTGGGGAAAGTTCCCTAAGGGCTACTGAACGCTACTCTCAGTCAGAAGGTGAGAGTCTAAGTTGGAAACATCATTTCCTTCTCAGGCAGTCTGTCTATCACTAGACATGCAAATATGGATGAGAGGGGAAGGGAGAAAGGAAGGAAGGGAAAAGAAAAACTGAGAAAAGAAGGATAAAGTGGAAACCAAGCTTTGTAAGTAAGGCGGGGAAGAGGGGTTGAACGGAGGGGAGGGGAATGGGGAAAGAAAGGATTTAAGATCTGTCGTGCACAGGTACAAATACTCTATGATGCATGTGATCATTATGTATACCTAACTTGTATCAATACATTTAATTTTTTAAAAAGCCCTTGTAGAATGACTTATTCTCTTGTAATTTACCTTCTGTGATAAACAATCACCTCCAAATATGCTCATATCCTAATTCCTACAACTTATTACTATGCTATATTTCTCAGCAAAATAAACCTTCATATGTAATTAAGGACAAAGAAAATCTGGAGTGTGTGTGGGGGTTCCAGCAGCTCCATCCAAATGCAGATGTCCTCAAAAGCTAAGAGCTTTCTCCAGGTGGATGCAGAGCCGATAAGGCAGAAGGTGAGGACACAAAGGTTTAGAGGGTGAGAAGAACTTCCAGGGTTGCTAGCTTTGAAAAATGAAGGATGCCATGAGCAGAAAAATCTTTCTTCGACCTGAGAAAGATATCAATACAAGATATCAATACCATATCCAAGAAGGAAATAGGCCTCTGTTTCACAGCTGCATGGAACTGAATTCTACCACCAACTTGAATGAATCTAGAAAAGGTTTCTCCACATCTCCAGGTAAGAGCCCAGGCTGGTGACAACTTGATTTTAATTTGGGAGGCTGAGGATAGAAACTGGTCAAAAGCACTGAGACTTCTGATCTACAGAACTGAGCCATGATACACTTGTGTTGTATTAAGTCGCTAAATTTGCAACAATTTGCTATGGTAGTGATAGAAGATGGACACTTCTCCCAATGCTTCTAATCAGTCACCTCTGGATCGTAAGTCATGTTTCTGATAGAAATTAACTCCAAAGTTATCATATTTTGGATGCTATGTATTAGCCTTTATATTTTGTCAATAAGTAGCTTTTCTGTTAATCTGGCAATTGTGTGTCCTCTTATACTTCCCAAGTGCTTTATTATACATTGATTATTCATGAAATCTTTGCCCTGGCAAAGACATAGTAAAGGATTAAAGGTATTGTTGCATGGTATTCTTTCTTTGGTGGACTTTTATCATTTGTTCATGAAGATTTATTTATAATGAGGAGTGCTGCTGTGGGCCAACTATGACATCCCAAACATTCCAGTGAACCAGAACCCAAACTCTCTGAAAGACTTGTATAAATAAACCTTGAGTAGAAGGATACAGTTACTGAACAGACCCCATAAATTAGGTTGGTTCAGGCTTCCTCACTTATAACTTCCTTAAGTGGGTGACAAGTTTAGTATAAACCAGAAAACCAAACCATCATGAAAGCTGATTGAACACCTAAGCACGTGGAATAGAATCAGAGGAGAACTTTAACCCCTTATCTTTATTCCAACATTAAGCCCAGTGGCATAATGCACACCATGTAGTCTGTTTCTATCCTGTCTTTCTGAAAGGCTACTAAATATTATGCCAAAGACATTCTTTGTGATTAATTCTTTCAACTTTATTCTCACTCCGTAGCCATGCAACTCTAGAAATCTGATTTTAAAACAATTACCTTGGCTTCCAGGGAATATTACTTTAATGATCTTTTAAATATTTTCCCCATAAGATCTGGCCTTCCTATAAATTCTTTATTGCTTATTTATATAGTAATAGGGGATTAGGCAGACACTGTTCTGAAGTCTTTACTGAGCTGAAAGAAAGTAGCCAATAGGTAGCCCCCAATGATGGGGAAATATTAGGAGGGATGAACATTTAATATTTCCAGAACCTACAGAAATAACCAAAGTCAATGATACAAACAGACATGTTATGTCAAAGTAGCAGTAAAAGGAACCAGAAACTGTCAGATTTTTGCATGAGGACTTACAGTAGGAGGCTTTTGTCCTTTAGTGATGATATATATTTCAAAAATTCTTTTAATAATATTGATAAATTATAAACCTGTGACAGGTAGGTAGTAGAGTATTTCATAATGTTTAGAGTTGTATTTGAAGAGCATTGTTAAGGATATTTATTTGAATCTGCACATAAGTATACTTTCACCATTAATACTGAAAAATTGAGATGCATCCTCCAGGTAGATATCATTAGTGTATTCTCATAAGCGAAAGACGCTAGAAGAGGGGATAACTTATAGGGTTATCAAAATTGGCATTGTGTTTCAGAATCTCAAATAGTTATGTCCAGTATGTGGTTGAAGGTGAGCACTAGACAGCCTGGGTAGTGGAAAGCGAAATGTATTACTATGACACGTTAGTACTCCTTTCCATCTGCAGCTCATAAACACTTCTTGGCCTCTGTCTGTCTGATAGGCCCTGTGAAAACACTAGTTTATGTAACACTTTTCCATTACAAAACACTTGAAATACTCTAGCTCACTTGATATAATCATAAATACTAGGCAATACTGAAGGTATTGTTAATACTACTATTTAAAAAATGAGGCTTGTCCACTTAAATGGTAGAGATGGAAATCATAAGGACTGAGTTTGAACCAAAAATAAATAAATGGATATTTCCTACATAAAAAACAGAAAGAAAGCACAGCAGCGACATATTCAGTAGGCAATTAATCTTCTAAATTATCTACAATTTAACCAGATTGAATGCACAAGGCTTTTGTGGGGGAATTTAAAAAAACTTTCTAACTATATAAAGTAACACCTGAATAAATAAAACATATATGTTTATGGATGGCAAAGCTTAACATTTTGAAGACATAAATTCTTACCGGATTAGTCCAAAAATTCAATATAATACCAAAATAAATTCCACAAGGATATTTTGAAGAACTTGATAAATACATTCTAAAATTAAGATATAAGAACCACTAAATCTTAAAGATTCACCCTTGAACCCACATGTTTATGGCAGACAGCAGCATTTCTCAGATCTCCGTGCAGCTGGTGTGACTGATTCACCACCTGCTTGCTACACTCTGATACCCGTTGCCGCCATGTTTGTGTGCTTCCACAGAGCGAAGTGCTTTCTGGAAGACGGGTGTTACATATGGCAGGGATAAGGGTAAGGCCAGGGCTGGGAACACTAAAGACTTCTGGTAACCAACTTTGGCTTCAGTATTCTGCTAAAGTCTTGCTAAATGTCCTTGAAAATTCATGGCAGATTAAGAGGTTTCTGTCCAACTTACTTTTATGTCTATACTCACGACCAAGTTGGCATTACGACTGTCCTTCGACTTCTAGCCCTCCCTCCACCTTAGTGTCTGCTTCTTTCCGGAATTAAATTTCTCACAGTTATTGTTATTTTTCAAAAAATCAATATGGCATTCATCCAGAATCTGACCAAGGAAGCGGAAAGTGTAGCCTAGAAATTACCCTGCTGAGCTGTACTTGACATATGATAAGAATTGTACCACAAATTAGCATCATTAGCCAGGAAAGAATAGGTTGCTAATTGAATGTATTTATGGAAACTGGTTTAATAGGAAGAGAAATATGAAATTTAGTTCTTTTTTCCCTCCTTGTCTATACAAAAGTAAATTGCAAATTAAATAAAGACTATATGTAAAAGGGGGCAGTGTGGTGATACTTTCTTTAAAAACAAAAAGACCTAACATCTCAAATTATAAGAAAAAAGACTTGTACATCAAAATAAAGTATTCAATACATGGATGATAGATGGGAGAAGATTGGTTTACAGAAGTAAGAATCAATATGTGGATGTATAAAGAATTTCTATAAATCCAGAGAAAGGGAAGAAACAAAAAAGGAAAGAAAAAGAGAGGAGGGGATGGAAAAGGGATAAATGACTTGACCCATCACAGAAATGAAAACTCAAATGACTAATGAGATAAGATAATTTGACATTCATCACATTGAATAAAGTAGGAAATTATATAATATTAAGTGTTAATAAAATTTTGGGGAAATAGGAACTCTTATGAACTGTTGCTTGGAGTAGAAATGAACCATTCCAGAGAATAATCTGACAGTATTTAGTAAAACATGCAAGCAGGTGCCCTCTGCTCCTAGGAATATTTTTCTAGCACGTGCAGTCATGTTTAAAGAGTTGAAAGCTTCCTAAAGATCTAAAAACTAGAGTTAGAAATAAGTAAATAAATGGTAGGTAGGTAATTTTTAGTTAATACTAAGCAGCAATAAAGCACATGAAACTAACAGCAGCGCTGTGGCCGCATCTTGAAACCATAAGCCCGAGAATGGAGTTAGAAAGAGAATGAGAAGTGTTCCACCATAGCATTTATATAAATTGAGGGCACGCACGCACACAATAACTCAGTAACACTGTATGCTATGAGGATCATTATAGCCACACATATATCAAAACATTAAACTGAGTGCCAACGAGGGGGAGTGGAATCACAGCAAGTATCTGGAATAAAGAGAGAAAATATGAAACAAAATTGGGAACTTGGCACAGCCCAATGCTAATGGATGTCACGTATGGGGGAACAGAAATCACTCAATTCCTAACTCTTGAAGTCCAAAGCAGGGTTTAGGAGCGAGAGAAAAATGAACAGATTTTCCACAAACATGTTTTATTCTAGTGGTATCACTCTTTCCTTTCTGCCTTCTGAAATCTGATCATACTTTCAGAAACTATAACTTACACAGGAATTCAATAGACTCAGAAATGAAAATGTTAAACTTTGGTGTTCCTAGATCAGTTTTCTACCATTCATAAGAAATAATGGCAAGTATAGGATCTTAAAACAACACACATGTCTTTTCTCCCAGTTTACCTAGGTAAGGAGTCTGGCCACGAATCTACCTAGATTCTCTGCTACGGGCTCCACAGGCTAAAAGTCAGGGTATCAGCCATGGCTATGAGTTTTATCTAAGTCTCAGGGCTTTCTTTCAAGCTCACTGGTTGTAGGCAGAATTAAGTTCCCTGTAGCATAAGACTGATGTGCTCAGCTCCCAGGAGCCATCTGCCATTTCCTGTGATGCCATTTTCCACACAAAGTGGAACTTCACTCCTTTATATGGCGGTAGTCAAAGATGTTGGTCTCTTTAAAAATATTCTACTGATTTGTCCAGGTCCACTCTCTTTGATTAGCTCAAAGTCAACTGATTCATGTATTTAATTCATCTCCAAAATCCCTTCACCTTTGCTAACTGATCTAGTCACAGTAATGATAGCAGGACATTCAATCACTTGACAAATAATGCCGCAGCTATACTGTGTTGGGTGCCAACCAAATACCCAGGGAAATAATAACATACAATCCTGGTGAAGAAAGATGTGTTTCCACTTAATAAAATGGAAAATAAAGTAAATCAGGAAGTAGTGCTTTGAGTCAGATTCTGGCATCCAGTTGCTTGAGTTGAAACCCTGGCTCTATTTCTTAGCAACAGAATGATGTGGGGAAAAGGGTATGTATTTGTCAGAAGGAAGAAAGGGAGGGAGGGGAAAAGGGGGAGAGATATAAGGAGGAAGGAGTGAAGGAAGGAAGGAAGAAATGGAAGGATGGAAGGAAAAGGAGGGAAGAAAGGGAAAATCGCTTTTGTTAAGATTGAGTCAAGAGACATAAAATGCTTGGAACAGCATCTGATGTGTAGGGA
Source organism: Dinomys branickii (assembly GCA_004027595.1). Classification (NCBI taxonomy): domain Eukaryota; kingdom Metazoa; phylum Chordata; class Mammalia; order Rodentia; family Dinomyidae; genus Dinomys; species Dinomys branickii. The sequence goes on from PVLD010024339.1 coordinate 20,158, forward strand.
GCACATGGTGAATCTCAGCTCAGATAACCAGGTAAAAGTTCTTGCTGGAAGGAAGACAGAGGGGCCAACAATCGTGACATTTTACAGATTAAAAGATGAGAGTCAGCAAGTTGGGACTCCCTGGTGGCCACACAATTAGTAACAGAAACAGGTAGACAAATGAGTTAACCATGATGCACAGTAGCTTAAGGCTCCCTGCTTTCTAGAGAAAGGCCCAGGCACCTCTGCCCGGGCACTTAGAGGACCTGATAGCTGAGGTCTTTCTTTGCCAAGTTGGTACAATGACTCTTGCACAGCTCCTTTATTCTATGATGTGTTACAATGATTATCAAGATAGTAAGATTGAAAATAGGAAGAAAATGTCCAAATGGGAAGGGGACCTAGGGAAAAGGGAGGGAGAAAGGAAGGAAGGGAGAGGAAAAAATGATGAGAAAAAAGGAAAAAAAATAGGAACAAACCTTTTGTAACTAAGGAGGGGAGAGGGGTTGAAGGAGTGTAGGGAAATGGAAATAAAAAGAATCAAGTTATATCACATAGAGGTAGAAATTCCCCATGAGCAATGTAATCATTATGTATACCTAAAATGCACTTTTAAATTTAATTAATTAAAACATTGATTTCCAAAAATTATTAAAACCTGTGAATTCACAGACAATTTTTAAAGATAAGATCTCCTTTAACTCTTAAAACAACTGCTAAATGACTTTTGTACAAATGCCCTCAAATTCTTTTCCAGAAAAATAGGTATGTAACAATATCAGCGCAACAAAGATTAAGTGTATTGTGTCTACCAACCTATATATATTTTAGTAATTAACGTAAAACCTCAAATTGAAAAGAACATCAGTCTACCCACTTTTCATGATTCAGTATTTTATATGAGCAACTATTATGGACTAAGTATGGTGGATCCAACATAAGTAAGGCAAATTTATAACATCTCTAGGAAAGGAAAAATTCCAGCTATTCCCCACACCAGAGCATCTGTTGAAGAAAGCAAGATTCTAAAGAGATTGGTGGCTGCTCAGAACAGTGGGGCAGCCTGCAACTGCTTAACCCTCCTCACCTGTGCCTGTCATGGCCCGCACTGAAATGAAAAGTTATTACTTGGTATTTTCTGGGATTAGTTTGAGCATCTGTTTATCCTGAACAGTAGATAGAAAAGAATTGCTACAAGATAGTGAAGTTTGATCAGCTTAGTAAAATCAGCAATGCAATTCAATTCCACCCCCCAGGAAAACTTTTCAATTCACATTCAAGCTAATAATAGCAATATACAGTTAAAAGATGCTTTGATCTAGAGGATTCCAGAGGCTTTGTAAATTTAAGTGGTTGGTGCTCAAGTACGAAGTTTACATACAGCTGTTTGAGGCAGTGGAGTAGCACAGTAATAGGAAGAAAATGTTCAAATGGGAAGGAAAGAAAATAGAATCAGGCAAAAAGGAGAATCAGGTTACTAAAAATTTCATTGTATCATGGAGAAAACAGAATTTGGGAAAATAAAATCAGGTTTTTATAAGCAAGTTCACATTTTTAAAATAAGACCAGTGACAGACACGAGTCAAATCAAGTATATTCATGAAATCTAACACCTCTTGAGTTTTATAATCAATTGCATGTTTGATTAATTTCATTTCATCATGTTTAATTCATTGTGGACTTTCACTCTGAAGGAAATATATGTATAGTTGTATAATTTTCATATATATATATGTGTATTAGTATATGTGTGTGTACATTCATACATCCAGATATACAGACAGATGTCTGATATTTTATCTGTTGTTTCATTCAAATATCCAGGTAAGATGACTAAATTCTTTACATGAAAACTGACAGTCTTTTGGAAATGAGAGAGAGCTTTTAGTAACTACAGTTGGACAATACGTGTGAGCTAGAAACATCGTAGGCAAGCCAGGATACACAGCCACCTTCGGATTGCTGTTTCGGTTTGGACAGTTAGCTCTTGAATTTTGGGCCATATCTTCCTTCTCTCTGGATTCCATTTAACTCCATCTCATTTTTATCTTTCAGTACTTTTCATATGGATCTCTCTACCATTGCTCACTTATTCAATGGCTATTTAATGTACTAAATAAACTAGATACTATCCTACTAAGAAGAGATAGCTTCAGCCTTTGAACCCTGGAAGTTTATATTCTATCCAGAAATGGGGGGGCACAATTAAATTAACTAATATATACTTAATAACAATGCTGAAGAGCACATCACAGGCAAATCAGGCTATCTGAGAGCATGTCACCTGTCCTCCTTAGGAAGCACAAGAAAACTTTTTCGTTGCAGCTAGCACCTTGATAGAATTCTAGGGAAGTTGTTTACTATTTTTCACCTCCATCACTCTAGTTTTTTTCCCTGCCATTATCTTCTGCCTCTTTTAAATTTTTTATCACTGTTGAAATTTGTGATCTTTGTTTTTTCACTTTGTGAATTATATGACATACAAGTGATGCAAGATTTGCTGAACAGAGCTCAAATTCATCTGTTCAAAACAAAGCAATGTAACCTAAAACTCTACTCCTATTTCAGGATAAATTCTCAAATATACAATGCAATGCAAAAAATAATGTGTGTGGTAGGAGTGGAGCGACTCGTCTAGGAGAAGTCTGACAAGTAGGCCTCAGTCAGTACCGAAGCTTTAAGACCCTTCTTGGCTCCCGTTTTTCTTTCATTAAAGCTCAAGCTCTTTTCGTGGTGTAATGGTTGATACCTTGTGTCAACTTGAGAACTTTAGAAGTTTAACTAAGCAACTGGACAGGGGGCCAAGCTCCTCACTTTGTAAACATCCTGAGCCTGTACAGGAGGAGGGCAGGAGATAGTGTGAGTGCTACATACACAGGCACCAGCCTGTGGGAGCCTGCATAAAATATAAGGGAGGAAAAGAGACTTGCTCTTCCCCCAGTTTGCTATTATTGGTTTTGCTCTCTTCTGCCGCCTTGAAGTGTTACCTCTGTGCCGTGCTACCCTGCCTTAGAGCCAGCTGATTATGGACTGAAACCTCCACAAACTGTGAGCTAAGTAAATCTTTCCTTCCTTAAGTTTGAGTGTGGTGTTATTTTCTCTCAGTAAGGAGAGAAAAGTAACCAAGGCACATGGGCTGATACTTTCTGTCTTGCGTGGTCTCTCTGCTTTTCTCTCTAGACTTTCCTCCACTTCTGTTCTAGCAATACCTGTTCTACCCTTGCAGGGTCTCTCAACTTAAATACTTCCTTCTCCCCTGGGGTACTTGTTATGCTGATTATTGGAAACATAATTCAAAGCTGTAGTAACAAGTATCACACATGATTCTTTCTCTTTCTAACTTTATTTTATCTGTTATTATGACTGCCATTCATCTTCCTGGTCTCAGCTCTTCAAGAGCTTTCCTGGACTGCTAAGGCTGAATCTGGTGCCCTTCCAAAGTGCTCTTGCAGGCTGGGGATATAGCTCAGCAGCACAAGCACCTGCCTGGCAAGCACAAGGTCCTCAGTTTGATTCCTGGTACCAAAACAAATAAATAAAAACAAACAAAAAAACAAAGTGCTCTTGTAGTACCTTTTGTTTCTGTCCTCATAGTCTGATTCTGTGTTTACCTTGTAAGTGACGTTCTGTACTTGGCCATGAGCTATGTTCTCTCACAGAGTACAAACACTACAATGGAAACAGAAGCCTGAACACAAGAAGGCACTCAGTAACAGCTGATTTTAATGAGAACCTGAAAATGTGGCGAAATTTTAGCATGAGAGATGAGAAAAGGAAAGTGCATTAGCAAAGATGTGCCAATGGATTGAAACTGCCAACTGAATAATTTTTACATCATTCTTGGTGAAATGTAAAGTCATCTTATAGGAAAACAATGGGACCCAAGATGCAGGCCTTGAATGCTGGAGATTTGATGTTTATTAAAGCCTGTGGTCCACATTAGATTCCTTTAGGAGGAATGTGAAAATACCACTACCCAGAATCTACCTCCAGAGAGACTGGTTTAGTTAGTCAAGAGAGACTCAAGTAAGCATTTTTAAGAAGCTTATTAAGGGAGCTACCTCTAGGGGAGAATCACAGTTCTCTTAGGCAATGTGACCTTTTGAAGTTTTTGAGCATAATCTGATACATTTTAGATTTGTAATAAAAATTGGTTATGTGATTATGAATTTTTATACATGCTAATCTTTTTTGTCAGTGATCCTCAGGAACTTTTTGTTATAAAAGTTATTTATTTAAAAATGCTACAGTAACCTTGTTCAATAGTTACAGATAATGGGCAACTTTTTATTCACAAAATCAGTTGATTATCTCATCCTTCATTTTTTTTTCCTTATATGAAAATACATGTGCTTCAAACACGATTTTTCAGAATACGTAACTTTTATTTCTGAACATTTCCATTGTCTAAGCATTTGGACAATGCTTACTAGGTCTAGCAATGGCTTGATAGCCTGGCAATGAAAGAAGCACAGTGGAGCATATTATAAATGCTAGTTTTTCAAAGTCTTAATCAGTTGTCACGGAAGGTCCTTTTGGTTCTATCCCGAACTGTAGAAGTCTTCCCTTCAAACACAGAACAGGATGAGAAAGTTGTATAACATATTGCTGCCAAGAAGTGACTTGATTATGCCAGAGTCTTTTGTCACTTTTGACAATATCAATTTAACCTATACCACTAATAAAAGCTTTGGTACACAATTCATACATTCACGATACTACGTAAGGTTTATGATAGACTTACTTTCTTAATAAGTAGTGTGTATCTGCGTTAATGTTAGAATTCCTTGTTCTTAGCAATTATCTCTAAGATGCTCTAAAAATTTTAGCTTAATGTCTGGAGGGAAAGTTCACAATATTATATATTATCTTTATCAAGTTTAATTCTCAACTCACATAGTGTATTTAGTAGGCAGGCATGGAAATTGTATGCTGTAACCACAAAACACAAGTGGATGCAATTATTTCTTACATTAAAAGTTGCAATATTGTACTATTGCAAGAGTACAGGAAAAAAATGAGAACTGTTATTATTCAAAGAATTAATGTAGTCTTAACCTCAATTCAAGAGGAATTTGGGTTTTCATAGGAATTCCAGTACTTATACTTCTATGAAGTATTTTTCTTTTTTTTTTTTTTTTTTTTTTTGCATGGGTTTGAATTTAATCACTTGGTTATGCTGACCATAGCAAGTTACTTTTTAAAAATTGTAATGATAAAAGAATGAAAACATATTAATGAACACACAGACATTTACAAAACAGCACAAAAATAATAAAAACAATACAGAATTTCAGACAAAGTGATAGGAAATTAACAATGGTTGTTTTTTTTTTTTTATTTTAGAAACATAAAAGTACAAAAACATATTGACAAACAGACACCCATTATCATAGAAAATAGTACAATCACAACTAATCTATAGACAAGGTGATATGGTCTCAACAGTAGTTGTTGCTTTATCCATTGATATCTTCGAATTGTAGATGTATGGACCCATATACAGACATGCAAATTTAGT
>PVLD010024340.1:0-25657 GCA_004027595.1 Dinomys branickii
AATTTGCATGTCTGTATATGGGTCCATACATCTACAATTCGAAGATATCAATGGATAAAGCAACAACTACTGTTGAGACCATATCACCTTGTCTATAGATTAGTTGTGATTGTACTATTTTCTATGATAATGGGTGTCTGTTTGTCAATATGTTTTTGTACTTTTATGTTTCTAAAATAAAAAAATTAAAAAAAAAAAATAAAAAATAAAAAATAAAATAAAAATAAAAATATTTTTTAAATTTTGAGGCAAAGCCTCTTTAAGTCACTAAGTTGTTGAGGCTGGGCGCAAACTTGTGATCCTCTTGCTTTAGCCTCCTAGAGTTTTGGGATTACAGGTATGCACACAGCATGTAACTTTCTGCATTTTCCTGAGGCTTCCTACTGTAAAACTAGAGAAAAGCATATTGGCAGTTTTCAGAGAAGCTTATGAAATCTTTACATTTGAAGCGTTAGGGGAGATTTTAGCCATTTGAAAATATTCCTTGAAATATTTCCACTAAGAAAACTACTTTCTTTTTTTAAGTATTTAAGAATACTAATCTTTTTTTTTTTTTTTTTTTGGTACTGGGAATTGAACTCAGGAGCTTGCACTTGCCAGGCAGGCGCTAGTGCCCCTGAGTTATATCCCCGGCCCAAGAATACTAATTTGACCCTAAGAATTATATAGCTTTTTTTTCTCCCTGGCTGCTACAAGCTCACAGCTAAATGTGATGCTTCTCACAGACTCTATGGTACCTGTACTCCTATCTCCCCCTTTCCCTTGTTTGAATTCATTAGCCTAATATTTATTTTATTAGCCATATTACACTCTTCCTGTAGTCCCCCAGAAACACTTTTGAGAAAGGGTAGGACGCCATCAGAGACGTTCTCACCTGGCTTCTCTCTCGCCGACTCTCACCCTGGGAGTGAGCAAATGGGCCGACGCCTGCCTGTAACCCACCTGTTCGGTGCTTGACTACGCTGACCATGTTGATTATGTCTCCTTTGTTTTGTTCACCTTTGGTTCTGTGGACTAGAAAGAAACATGAACCAAGATACTTAGTTCATTTTAAAATGAGCGAAGGAACACTTGCCCAAGGAATCAAACTGGTAGCATGGATAACGATTGTCACAGCTCATGGAAACATTTTATTTTAATGATTGTCACAGTGCATGGAAACATTTCATTTGGCATTTGCTTTGGTCCATCCAATGTTTTAAGAGGTGACATAACAAAACAGAGGTTTACCTTTTTTGTTAGTTTTTTACCTTCAGTTATTTCCATTGGAGACTCTTACTTTATTATTTTTAACACATTTCACCAGTAGGTAACATATGTTAAAAAAAAGAGATAGCTCCTACTGAATTTTGAGCCTGGGCTAGTGGAACAGATGTGAGGTCCCAACTCTTGGGAGGTGGAGGCAAGAGAATTGCCACAAGTTCAAGGCCAGCCCAGACTAAACAGAATGACCCTGCTTGAAGATCCCCCAACCAAACCAAACCAAAATGAAACACCACCACAGAAAACAAGAGGCCATTCCTGACTTACAGGAAGCATCCAATATTGTAGTCATGCCAGATCCCTGCTAGAGGAACACCAATTTCGTTTGTTATTTCTGTTGTTGCTTTACAAGGTCTGAACAGAATCTTAGTGAAAAATTGCCCAGAACTAGAAGTCTAACTTGGAGTGCATTAAACTTTCTAGATATATTACATTTTTACTTTCAAGAGATAACTTCCTAAGGGTGTATTTCAAGTGCTCTGACAGTCCAAACATACAATGACATTGTATACATGTTTGCATGTGCATGTTGGGCGTTGATGCCATGTACCAAATGTTCTTTAAGTGCTGTTCAGTACTACTGAGGTCCATGGGGTCTTGGAGCGGCAGCTATGGCTCTATGGGTGGATTAGTTAGAGTTCACTATACATTCAGTTGCATCAGTAGAAAATGCAGATGTTGCTTATCTGTAGTTCATGTGAAAAATAAAAAGGAAAAACACCTTTCTGTGGTATGTACTGAGAAAGTTAAGGCAGCCTTAGTGTCTTATGAGCTACTTTTCTCTCACTGCTGAGACAAAACAGCCAATGCCCCAAATTAAGAAAGGAAAAGTTTATTTAGCTCACAGTTTGTGATGGATTCAGTCCATAGTCAGCTGGCTCCAAGGCAGGGTGGCAAGACACAGGGGCAACACTTCAAAGAGTCAGAAGACAACAAAAGCAACAAGAGCAAAAGTGGGGAGAGCAAGCCGCTTTTTCTCCCTTATATTGTACGCAGGCTCCCCACCCACTACAAGTGTGGCACTCACACTATTTCTATGCCTTCCTCTTGTACAGGGTGAGGATGTTTGCAAAGTGAGAACCCTGGCCTTCTGCTGAGTTAAACTTCTAAACCTGTCGAGTTGACACAGTGTGCCAACTATGACACTTAACAATTACCTAAAAGAGAATTATATCTAAAAACAAGAGGTAGCAGATCCATACTTAAGTGTGGTGCTCAAGCTGGAAGGATAGTATCTTGAGTTCTGGATGCTAATGTAGGGACACACTGTGAAAAGTGAAACTAACATTTACTGATCACCTACTGTGTGCCAGTTGCACATTTATGAGCCCATTTCCCCATGGAAGGTTCATAGCAATCCCACAGTGCACAGGTGTCACCGTTTTTAAAGCTAAGTAGATCTGAGCCTACCAGAAAGGGGAAACAACTTGCCAACAGACTATACACTTCTCTGCACAGTAACCTGATGTCTCTCTTGCTACCAGCACCTCTGTGCCACGATATGAAACACTCAGCCCAACAGAACCCCACCACAGCAAGATGTTGAGATGACCCACCCTTGCACTGGGAGGCCATCCTCTGTTGCATGGGTCCCAGGCTGCATGGTTCCCAAGTCTAACATTTCTTCATGGAACTCTTCCAGCACAGTTCTGGGATGACATACTGTTTGCTTTCCATCTCTGGTATGTGCCTGGTGTAATATTTACCAACTGGTCCACTCTGTGGACAGAGCAGGCCGTGAGACTGTCTGTGTTTTCTCCACTTGCTTCCTGGCTGGGACGGTTTCCATAGTAATGGCCTTTCCTGCCAGCAGCCTTGAAGGAAGGTATAAAAGAACACACTGTTGGGAATTACTGTCAGGGGCCAAATGAGGTTTAGTTTTTCTCTTGGATTCTTAACAAGGAAAGAGGAGTAACTTTTCCTCTTAAGTATTTCCACTTTATATTCTTGTGTCCTGGGAACAATCTTTCTATTTCCACGTGGCAGGAAGATGGGACTTTGTGATTTGTTGGAGATCTGGGAGGTGGCGGACAGGAGTGGGAGTGTCCTCCCAAAGGACTGTAACTGGATCCCCTCCCTTGGCCTCTTCTTTTGTCTTTGCTGCTGCTTTTGTTTTGTAGTGCTGTTATCTGATTGTGACCTATCAGATGCTTTTTCTTCTCCTAAATAACTTCCCACCTTTGCTTTTCTTGCTTTGTTCAGGCCTAAACATTTCTAATGTTGGAACTTGTAATGGCCCCCATCTTCCCCCAAACCAGAGCCTGGCCCCTCTTGTCTACACCCATTGGGGCATTTCTATACTGCAGTGGACTGAACCCTTCCTCTGCTGCCAACTTTTGGTGACTATTGCTGCAAGACGAACCCCAGGCCCCTTAAAGCAGCACTGGGTCCTAACACTTGAATAAGCCCAGAACAGTCCAGAAAGCAAATGTAGGCCATGTGTGCCATAGCCACCTTCAGAGATAAACACAAGCAGGTGAAATTCATTTTAATTGCATTTTAGTTAGTTAAGTATATCCCAAATATTATCGTTTCAAAAGGTAATATAAAGGTACTGGAGATAGTGAATTTTCTTTGTTCCTCTGGAGTGTCTGAAACCTGGGATGGGGGCCTAAGTTGTAGCTGAGGGGCAGAGCACTTACCCAGTGTGCACCAGGCCTCTGGGTTCAATTCCCACTACTGTGAAAGAAAGAAAAGAAAGGAAGGAAGGAAAGAAGGAAGGAAAGAGGAGTTAAAACCTGCTAAGTGTTTTTCACTAGCAGCACATCTCTGTTCAGACCAGTCTCTTCCTGTTCTATCTTCCCAATTTCTCTAGATTTCTGAGTGCAACCAAAACTTTTCTGAGTGAATTCTGAGTGAATCAAAACTTTTGCCACCTGTGGGCTTCTCATGCCCTTTTGGCTCTGTGCATTTGGCCCTTCCTGTTCCTCTTGCTCAGCAGAGCTTTCTCCACCTAAACTTTTATTCAGCTTCTCACCTCCCATCAAACAATTCCATAGTCATTTCCTCCCATGTCTCTTTATTCTTTCTCCCATGTCTTCTGTGTTTTGTCCACTAGCACTTTGTATGTATCTCAAATACATCACTTGGTCTGTTGTGTTGTAATTATTTGCTCACAGGTCTTCTCCCTTATGGCAGCAGTCATACAGGCAAGCACATGTTATGGCTGTGTCTATGACTCTCATAATGTCTGCATGAGTGAACAAGGGGAAAGCTACTACAGTGTTGGGATGTGCCAGTTTCCTTTCTGCTATAGAGAGAATCATGCTCTATTCTAAACTACTGTTGTCCTTTAACTTCTAATGTCTGAGTGGCAGAGCTAGGGGAGCTTTCTAGGTTGGCTGAAGTGCAGTTTTTCTCCTTGTACCTACACCCTCATCTACTTCCTTTCCAGACAACACGTACATTCTGATCATGGTTCAGTGCAAAACGACACTGAGAAATGAAACAGACTGATTAAAAATGAACATATAATGACCTCCCAAAGGGCAACTTGTGCAAAACATCAAAGGCAATAAGAGTGATCCAGCAATCTCTCCTCTGGGAATCTACCCAAAAGATTTGATATCAGTGTCACTGAGATGTTTGCACTCCCACATTTATTGCAGTGCTATACACAAGAGCAGAGAAGAGAACAGAACTTAAGTGTCCAAAGTGGACAAAGAAAAAGTTTATATGGATACTACTTAGCCTTTAAAAAGAAAATTCTGTTGTAGATGGAACTGGAAAGCATTGTGCTAAGAGAAGAGAGCTAGGTGTAGAATTACATACCTGTGACCTAAGCAATTGGACCCATAGGAGCAGAGACTAGAGCAATTGTTACACAGCCTGCAGGGAAAGTAGGTGATGGTCAAATGGTACAAAATCTCAAAGAGGAGACATTTTTTCAGTTCTATTCACAATGTGGTAAAGAAGATTAATAGAGGATTGTACATTTCAAAATTGCTAGAAGTAAATTTTATATGTTCTCATTTCATCTGAAATGTGGTTATGTTAACTAGGTGGATTTAATATTCCATATTGTATGCAAAACTCATAACATTGCTTTGTATCCCATCCGTTTGTACAATTACAGATTGCCATTTTACAATAAATGAAACAAAAATCTTCGCTACTTGGGGTAATCCAGGCTGCCATTCACCTCTAACTGTTATTATTTGTTGTAACTGTTATTATTTGTTGTTATAAAATCAGGAAGAGATAACAGAGTTTAATGAATTAAGACATTGCTCACATCTGTCATGCCCCCTGCTATGATGATTCAGTCATGGTGGCAGCAGGTTGTGCCTGTGAGATGTGTGTAACTGTACAGATAAAAAGTCCAGCTGCAAAGTCAGAGACACTTGGCTTCAGTCCTAGCCCACCGCGTTCCTAGTGCTGTCACCTTGAATAGATAACAACCTCTCAGACCCTCAGCGTTCTCACCTCTAAAAATGGGGACAGAACAGTTACTGCCCCCAGGCAGTGTTCTGAGGATAAACTGAGAGGCAAGTGCTCCAGCACCAGCGTTGTGTACTTTCCTTTGGTGACAGTTATACAACTCAGTCCCACTTATACAGAGTGATGTGAATACAGCATTCCTTAGCCTTAAGACTTCCAGGGCTGGGTAGAGTCCGGGATTTGTTTCTGCCACATTCCATCTGGTTTTTGTGTTTGATGACATCTAGTGGTCGGACAAGGTAGGTGTCAAAGCTGAACATAAATTCCCAGCTGTATTGTCCCCTCCGTCCCAACATCTGCTCTTTCCTCTTATACCCCAGATGCCAACACATAACTACCATGCAGTATGTCCTAAGGAATTATCTTAATATCCTATTTAGTGTTAAATGCAAAACTGGCAGCCCCATTAACATTTGAGTGGGGTGGTATTTGGGGCTCTTTGGAACTGGCCCAGAGTCCTTCAATTTATACCTGAGATGACTGTGCTCCTGACCAGTGGTCATAACAGACACCAATTCATAACTAGTTCAACTTAAAATAATGTAGAAAAATAAGTAACCACGTAAAGGAAAAGGACCATGGCTTTTTATGAAAGGTTGTGGGGGCTATCAGTCTCTAGGGAACAGAAGGATACAGTCTGGACATTAGCTATTTTACCTCCCTGCTTCAAAAACAGTTAGGTTTCTATTTGCCAAATGCAGTTATCCCTATTTTGGGCTGGACCTCCACTGTAAATTAAACTGGAGAATCTCTAGTATGTATCTGTACATAATTACAAATTGTGTTTCCCACTTTATTCATGGTATTTTCCTTATAAAGTACACACCAACAGGAAACTGAATGAAAGAAGCAAACGGAAGTAAGACTCTAATGGTCTGCTCTTGTGCCCATGCATCACTGCAGTCCTCATGAGCTACCATGCCCCTTGGAAGGGCACTGTTGCTCCTGATGTCCGGAGCCTTCCTGACCCTGGTGCCCTGGCACACACACACTGCACCAGTCCCATCCTCTTGCCTTGGTTCACGCCATCTCACCCTCCTTCCTTTCTTCTCGAGAAAATCCATATCCTTTAGCTTCAGAAAACCTTGTCATCCAAGAGTAGGTTCCTACGCAGATTAAAGTCTGGGGAAAGGAAGGTTTCCCAGCTGATTGCTCATTCATTCTCTGATGCTTGTCCAAAATGTGCACTGCCGGGCACTGAACGTGGCTCCACTCCGCTCAGCAAGTACTCAAAGGCTGGGGACTCCCAGCCCATGTACTGCCCTTGAAGTGTTTGGAGACCAAAATGACATTAGAATAAATTATGAGGCCAGTTGTGTTTCTTTCCAAGTTCTGGTTGGATAAGCTTAGACTCTGAAACCAGACATGTCTTAATTTCAATCTTACCAAATGACCAATGTCCTTAATGACTTTAGGCAGAACTTTGCCTTTGTGAGCCTTAGTTTCCTCCTGAGGTCTGTCTTATAGGACTGCTGTGTAGATCAAAGGAAATGATGTAGATAGGATCACTAATAAGCCCTGCTTTGTTCAGAATGTTCTTGATTCCACCTGAAAGTCCTGCATCCTGGGAAACAAGTAAGTTCCAGGCAGACTGGGATGGCTGGTCCCCCCAAATGTCCTGTCATGTAGCAGATGCTCCATAGATGTTTGCATTTGTCTCCTTTTCCACTTTCCAGGCATTTCCTTTTTTTCCAGCCTTGAGTCTTCTTTTTTTCCTACCTCTTTCTTTCTTATTTTAAGAATTCTGAGCCGGGGATATAGCTCAGTGGCAAAGCATCTTGCTTGGCAAGTGCAAGGTCCTGATCGATTCCCCGTACCAAAAACAAATAAATAAATAAATAAATAAATAAATAAATGAGTTCTGACTTCCATTCCTGGTTGAGAGAACACTTTACAGTGCTAAGATCTGTCTGCTCCTAGTAGGGATGCATTTTACTAGGACACTTTGTATTTAAGTCCAAAGGCATGAGTTGATAATGAGAAAGTTTCAGGCACAGCAAGGGAGCATTGGCAGAAAGCTTCAGAGTGAGTAGACTTTCTTCCATTGATTCTTCAAGGTTTACTGAGTGTTTGCTGTGTGATAGGCTGTGGGCCGGGTGCCAGGGATACTGCAGTGAACAAAGCCCCTGCCTGTCTGCCTTATGAAGACAGGAAGGCATCAATTTCTAAGCAGACTTGTTTGCTGGGAATGGTGGTATTTTATCACAAACTGTCACAGAAATCCCCGAGTGATCATTTGCCTTTACATTTTCCCCATTCCTCACCAAATGGAGTATTTGGGTGAGGTTGCAAAGCCCTTTTCTCAAGATTCTTTTCAGAAGTGAAAAAATTTAGCAAATGTGAGGATGGGGTAAAAGGCTCACTCAGAATTCAGCAGAGTTGCCAGACTATGACACCACTGTCCCCTGAGCCATCTGGGAGACTTTCAAAATATGCTGTGTCTCTCTTTGGGGATTTTCTGTCCCATCTGCTGTGCCAAAGGAGGGAGACCATCCTGGCCTCTGCCAACAGGCACTCATGAGTCTCTGGAGTCTCCACTCCTGTCTGATATGTTGTGCTTAGAGTTGTATCAAGGCAGCCTGGAGAGTCTCCATGACTCCACGCTGGGCATAAGCCACCCAGCAAAAATCTGGCCACAGTAAAGCACCACTTTTGAACTGGTTTTAGTCCTGGAAGTAAGATTGAGACTAGAGAGTGAAGAATTCCTTCAGGCAGATGGTCGTCCTATTTGGGGAGTAGAATTTTATTAGCTGTTCCAAACAGTCTAATAGTTAAGGAATTGTGTGTGCGTGGGGGTAAGTGTGGGGTTTCCTGGAACCTCTGGGAGACGGTGCAAGGGACTGCTTAAGAACCCAGAACTGAGCCAGTCATGCTGGCATTTGGCTATAATCCCACCGTCTAGGAGCCTGAGGCAGGAGGTTTGCAAGTTCAAGCTCAGTCTAATTGATAGGGCAAGAGAGACTCCATTTTCTTTTTTTAACTCCATGTTAGGAGAAGTCACTCAAGTTCACTTAAGCTGTAGTTGACCCCGCTCTTCACCCCTCTCCCCTTGGTTAGTCATTAACCCACTTAAAGGAGAGCAGACTCCTAAAATGGGAACAAACAAACAGGACAAATGGACAAGTAGACCAAAAGTTAAACTGCAGTGGTCACTTGGAACCTGACTGTCTGACAGCTTCTAGGAGAAGTAAACTTTGTGATAATTGTGTGACATTCTTGTAAGATTCACGTAATTGAGGTAATAGTTGCTATGGAAACCTAAAATGTACTTAAACTGAAGGTAAGACCCACATGGGCATAAATATCTTCTCTGGCTCCTAGTTAGAGACTGTCTGTCAACCAGCTCCGTAAAGCTTTGTTTTTTCCTGCCTTTTTGGTCTTCTTGTGAGTGCCTGTCTCATTGAACTTACTTGCCGTATTATAATAAAAAGGGGTAGGGATGTAGCTCAGTGTGGATTCTCAGTACTGCATGGGGTGGGGGTGGGGGTGGGCAGAGACAGAGAGAAGGAGAGCAGAATTCATTCCGTCCTGGCTTCACTAATGCACAACAGGAAGTTGAGGTAAAATGATTAGTGCCTCACCTTGTCCATTTGTAGAATGAGGTAACTTTGTTAGCCTTTGTAAGTTTGTGGATTAGTTAAGACTAGACTGATGTATGTCATAACTGCATACCTGACATTTGAACATCTTTTAATTTAAATACATCTTCCAAGTAATAGTGTCAACATTAGTTTGCTAGGGCTGTTGTGAAGTGCCACAAAATGCCTGCCTTAAACCACAGAAATGTATTGTCTCCTGGCCTTGGATTCTGGAAGTCTGAGATCAAGTTGTGGGCAGGCCCGTGCACTCCTCTGCAGGTTCTAGCGAAGGCTCTGTTCCGGTCTTCCTCCTGCTTTCGATGTAGGGAGTTAAGATGCCTTGTTCTGGGTGACCTCTTAGCAAATGATAGCATTAAGTTCTGAGTCAACTAAGTCTCTAGAGGGTATCTAAAAGTCTTTTACGTAAGCAGCAAGGGAGGCAAACGGGTGAGATTTGTGGAAGAAAATACTATTCAGGAACAGACTGTGGGACAAAACATCCTGGGTATCATAGTCTGAATGTTTGTGTCCTTCTGCAAATTTGTATGTTCAAATCCTTAACCCTTAAAGCAATTACATTAAGATCTGGGGTCTTTTGGAGATATTTAAAAGTAGAGGCTGCATAACCAGGACTAATGCTCCTGTGAAAGAGATCCAGTAGAGACCACTGCCCCTTCCACTGTGTGGAGACATAGCAAAAATGGTACTATCTATGAACCAGAAGATTTATACTCTCTAGACATGGAATCTGCTCATGCCTTGTTCTTACCTTTGGCAGACTACTAGAAGTGGATGTGTTATTTATAAGCCATCTAGTCTGTGGAATTTTGTTACAGCAGCCAGAATGGACTGACCTGTTAGGGGAGGACAGAATCTATTAGTCACATTCCCATCACTGAGACAAAATTCCAAATTCCTGCATATTTGGCTCACAGTTTCAGAGGATCCAGTCCATAGTCTGCTGGCCCTAAGGTAAAAATGGCAGTGGAAAAGTGTGGCAAAGGAAAGGTGCTCAATCCACGGCATCCATAAAGCAGAAGAGGGACAAGAACATACACTTCCAGGAAACTGCACACCTACCCCCGTGTGATTGCATCACACCCCCAGTAACCCATCTCTTCCCACCAGGCACCACCTCCTAGCAACACATTTAGCCGCCAAACTCAACTATGGATTAACCCACTTATGAGTATAGCACTCCATGATGCAGTCACCTTCCAAAGACCCACCTATGGACATGTGAGGCTTTTGCAGGACATTTTAGATCTAAATCATTAACAGAATCCATTCATTAGGTCCTAAATACGTAGGAAGGAGGTGTCTTGTCTCTTGACTGCTGCTAAGATTCCTGATGCACAGTTGCCTTGATAGGGAGACTGTGTTTTATATATCCCTAATTTTGTTCTGACTGGGAGAAAGCTGGTGCCATAGGACTCTTTGTGCTGTTTCTGAGGGTTTTATTTCCCTCCCACTTGAGGTCCACAGTAGGGCCACGGCACTACCCTCCTAAGCGGTGCTCTGTTATTTAGTGGTCACTCTGTCTCTATTATTGAGTTATGGGCTGGTGCTTTTTCTCCTGCAGTTGGTACCGTCTGGGAAATGGATAATTCAATTCATAGCACAGGAACAGCCAAAGCAAATGAGCAAATGTGATGCCTTCTCACTTGCAGGCAAGAATTCGAGTCATCCTGTGAGCACACAGGCCCTCCGATGCCTGCAGGCTCAGGCCTCTGCATCCTCAGCCACACCTTCTCAATCTGTTCTTCATTCCAAGTCCAGATCTGCTTTTCCTCCTTCCCTTTTCCTTTCTGCTTTGTCTCCTTTTCTCTCTTGTTATTGCCCTTATGTTTTCCTTCTCCATCCCTACCCTAATCCCCCTTCTCTTGTCTGCCTTCTGTCTCATCACTGTGGTAGCAAACAGCTGATTTGATCCTTCATTTTTCTTGATGAAGAAGTGTTCTTATTGGTGCACTGGAGGTACAGCTGGTTGTCAGAGACAGATGAAGGTTACAGATCTGCCCATTTGACCATACTTGCCAGCTTGTCACAAAGCAAGCAGGCACAAAAGCAGCCTTTTTCTTTTCTGGGAGCCCATGAAATTACTGCAGCAAAAGCCAGGAAGGTCAGCGAGACAACAGCTAGAATTTCTAATTAGATTAGACAACAAACAAAAAGCCCAGAAGATAAAGGTTGGAGAGATTCAGAAACCAGGCCAAGTGGGATTCTGATATAAAACTCTGTTAGGCTGCTGCGCTTCCCATTCATATACCCGATTTCCTAGAGCTGGAGGGTCTATACCATTGTACTTCTAACTTACCACTGCCCTTAAATTCCAAACAGCTGTTCAGTGGAAAATTGTCTGTAACATCTCATCTACTAGTTAACGACCCATGAAAACAGCTTTAAATAAAGATGTTAGAAATACTGGAGGTGACAGGCTCTGGATTTGAACCCTTGGCTGGTATCCATCACATCCTAACCAAGCATACTTAGGGTGTCAGTTGCTGAAGAAGGAAGAGATTTATCTTTAGTGCAATAGTGGCTCTTTGTCAGGAAGACACATAGGTACATTTCCATTTGAATGTTGAGTATTGGAAAGCTTTTGTCTTTGCAAAGCCTTCCTCCAAGAATAGGATGTTTATCTTCTAGGCTGACTCATCTTTTATGAGTGATGGGGTAGGAGCACTCACCAACATGTTGACAGTTTCAAGATACTAGGCTGATCATGACACCACTCTCCTCTGTAAGGAACCCAGAGTCTCTCCATTGTCCTTCCCAGGGGTTAGAGGATGGGTGATGTGATGCACATCCACAGGCAGCGTTCCATGGGATGGCTGGATCTGGCTATGTCCTACAATAGAATGGTTTTGTGTACCCACTTCTTGTGTTTCCTGTGGCTTCCGCTCCTTGAGTATAAAACAGTGATTGCTCAGAATCCAAGACAAGGATTGCAGTAAACAGTTTTATTTGGGAGCTAGAAGGAAGTATAGTGGGGGGGAAAGGAATACAGGGAAGGGAAGGCAGCTAATAAAATCTGAAGGGTGGGGATCTGAGTGCAGAAATAACCCAAAGTTTCAGGAGGTGAATAGTACTTGTCAAGGTGGGCCAGGCCAAACAGTAGACATAAAGAAGCCTTGCAATGTGTGTTGTTCAACACAATAAAACTAATTTCTTACTCGGGCAGAATCCAAAGCAGGTTGGGTAATCTCCTTGAACTTACAACTTTGACGCCTAGAGTTTGTGGCTCCTAAATCAGGAGACAAGAATGAACATGAGGGAGAAGGTACACCAGCTCTGTGGAGGAGCATATAGACATTTGAGCATTAAAGTCTCTGCTACATTCAGTCACTCAACCTTGACAGAGCTGGAAATAGGTGATGGTGCTAATGGTAGAAGCTGGGCTCAGATGTGACAGGCTCCAGAGAAAAGCAAGCAGGGTGCTCTGCATTGGGGTCACCATGATAGAAAACCAGACTGATTGCATCGTGAAGCTAAACCTTATGAAACCACCATTTAGAAACATAAGGACAGACAAATGTGTCCATTTGATATGGTACAACCTAAGTAACCTATCTCAGGTTGGGCAACCAGCTCTTCAGGTAATTTCCACTCATCCTGATGTTGGAGGTGCCTCAGAAGCTCTGTGCTTAGGCCCGTGTTTCACCACCTCTCTGGGGAGAAAACCATAGTAGCTAAGGGATCTTCTCTGTCACTTCATTTCTTCTTGGAGCACGTTAACATCATGTGACATGGGTGACTGAGGTAAAATTAGGTACTCAATCTAAAATGATGCAGAGGAGGAGAGAGATACAAATAGCAAGAGATAAAAGTTTAATGTGGGCATGGAGGGAGTCAGTACCAGCACAGCTGTGCCGGCTCTCTGAAGACAAAGGAGAGGGTTGGAGCTTATATGTGCTCCGAGGGGAGCAGGGCACAGGGTAGCTGATGTGGGCTGCTCAGCATAACATGTTGAAGCGGGATTGGATCATCTTCAGCACATGCAGCCTTTAGGAAAGGGAGCTGTGAAGAAGAAACCACAGGAGTTTCTGGGAAGAAGGAGCTAGGCACCATTATAACTCAGCACTAGACCATCACCATGAGGACTGAGCAGGTCTCAGGTGGGAAACCTATCAATAGGCACATAGGCTTCCCAGGTATTAAGTCTTATATTATGTATCATATGCTGCCATCTGGTTGAACCCATGTTGGACAGACAGCTGGTGGGCTGTGTGCTGCTCCCTCAGAGATAGGGAGAGTGAGAGCAGAAAGGTCAATGGCCATACAGAGTCATCAGCAACATAAAGGTGGGTCTGGAATGAAACCCAGTCTGTGATTCTGATTCAAGTGTACCTGGCTGCCCTGCAGTCCCGCAATGAGACAAGAGGTTCTGATACACGCAGTAGCTGAGACTCTCAAATCTAGTGGCCACACATACAGAAAAATCCATCAGAAACAGGGAAGTTGCCACCAATTCCAGCCCTGCCACAAAATAGCTGCATGATTTTGGTTAGCCTCTGCCTCGCTGAGACTGGAATAGAGGTGGATATCCCACCTTTCAAGGATGATGAAGACAATACAAGTCAATCCAGAGAAAAGACAGTGAGAGAGTGAAGCCCCATGAAGTCAGGGCACTGTCTGACTGTCATAGCTGATACATTGTGTCAACTTGGGGAGTCTAGAGGTTTGGCTAAGTGACTCAGCAGTTCTGCATCTTGGGGTGAAAAGGACATGTCCATACCCTTCTGGGTTGTGGTTCATTGTGTCAATTTGAGAAGTTTAGAAGGTTAATTAGGTGACTCAACAGGGAGCCAGGGTGCTTACTTTGTATTCATCTTGATCCTGCAAGAGGAGGGTCTGGAGATTATGTGAGTGATACATGCCCCCTGGGGTGGGGGTAGCCTTTTTACAATTTAAGGGAGGGAAAGAGGCTTGCTCTTCTCTGTCACTACCCCCTTTTTGCTCTTGTTGCTTTGCTGTCTTCTGCCGCCATGAACGTTTGCCCTTTGCCATGTGTCACTCTGCCTCAGAGCTAGCCAAGTATGGACTGAAACCTCTACAAACTGTAAACTAAGTAAACCTTTTCTTCCTTAATTTGGGGTGTTGGGTATTTTGTCTCAGCAACGATAGAAAAGTAACCAAGACACCGACACAGCCCTGTCTCCTGTGCCATAGCCTAGTACAATCGTGTTAGCCAAACCTAATGGGAGAATACAGACTTGACAGAGAAATGGGCAAGGGGCATGAACAGGCATTTCAGCTGTGAATTGACATAGGATGAAATTTCAACCTCCTCACTTCTCAAGGAAATGGCATTCAAGATGCTAGTGAGATTTGCATGTTATACCCATCAACTAGGCAAGCACGCAAAGGTCTGGATGAGCCCATGTTGGATAGCTGGTGGAGCAGCAGTGCTGACTGTCAGGGTGGAACCTGGCACAGTCATAACCGAACACAGTGAAAATGAAAGTGTCTATTCGGGGATTATATATCCACATGCAAAGTATAAACCAAAAAGGGAATGAGAACCCCAGATTCAGGTCGGGAAACATTTGGCATGGGATGGAGAGGCAGGGCAGGGAGGGAGGCTCCCAAAGGGAAGGACCAGTGCCTGTCCATGTTCACCTATGCTATAATAGGGGCTGGGATTCATTGGGGCTGTAAAACAGGAAAGAGCCTAGAGGTGGGTGAGGGCCTTCTTAGGCCCCCAGAGGTCACCCTGGGCCTGGGTAGTAGCTGATCAAACTCATGTGATGCCACATGCCATATTCAAAGGATCCCCAGCACTCAACATCCAAGGCTCTTGGTAGCCAGCTGTCCTTCTCATCTGAGGTCTTGCCCCACCACCTGAACACCCCTGCTCTTGGTCCCTTCACCTCATACAGTGTCCCTGCCTTCCAGCAAGGGTCTCCTCCCTCCCTTGCTCCCTCCCTCTCTTCCTCTCTCTCTCTCTTCTGCCACATTTCTCTCTCCTTCCTCCTCCCACCCCAGTTGCACCTCTTTTTCTTTCCTTTGCCATTAAATCTTTTTCTTCACCTATGGTCTGTCGTTCTGTTTCCTCCTATCTTCCCCATTTTGTAGGGACATCTGTCTCCCCACCTGTCCCCATGTCGTATGTCTTCCTATGTCTCTTTTGCTCCTTCTCGGTCCCCTTGCTTCCTGCCTCCTGTGGCTTGTCCTGGGACATCTGAACTAGGGGGTCAGAAGACCTGGCTTCTGGCACCGGCATTCCCATGACTTGCTGCGTGGGCCTGGCCAAGTTACTTTACATCTCTGGGCCTCAATGTCCTCAGCTGTGTAGCAGATTAGACTGGGTGCTCTTTGAGTTCTCGACAGCTCTGAGGTCTTGCCACCAAGTGAAATTACACCAACCAATTCATGCCCCATGGAGGGTGCTGTCCCAGAATCAGGAGGGTGCCCCCAACAACATGGGCACCAGGGGGCGCCTGAGGACCACGCAAACAGGAAGGGACTCCCGATTGTCACTGAGGACCTACAACGTGTGGGCAGGCGTTGTGCTCGCAAATCATTCCTATCTCATGAGACAGGTACTTTTGTTATCTGTTTATTTCACAAACTAAAGCACCATGAGCTGTGGTGATTAGCCTGTGGTCATGCTGACAACACCTGTCAGAACAGGACTTATGCCAGGCTGACTCCAGAACCTGTGTCCTTATCGAGGATTCTGCCTCACTCTGGACACTGATGCTTGCACACAGCTTCCCACAGAGGCTTCTGAGTAAAAATCTCTGGGTTCCAAATATGCTGATGAACACAGCACTTGGATCCAAGCTACATGTATGGTTGAATAATTGTCTCTATCAAGACCCTAATTCTGATTTCTTACACCTTTGCCTATACCTGTTCATTGATACTCTATTGCCCCGAACACTGGCCAGTATGCTTTGATAGGCTTGTCCTTCACTTTTCAGGAGTCTGTGGACCATGCCATCCAAGCTGCACCTTGACTGTAACTAGAGCACTGCTGGGCCCACGACAGAGGGGCATGGACTTGCTGAATAACTGATGATCACAGTGACACTCCCTGAGCACTGAGGTCTTCATATCCTGTGTCTTCTTCCTGGGATATGAACACTTGACACCTCAAGTCTTTCATGTCAGTTCTTACAGGCAGACTCCAGCTATTCACCAGCAAAGCATGAGGGAAGCATGAATGGTATTCACTTCCCAGAGGCAGAAACTGCTCCTCCAATAATATCAGCTCCATTCAGCAAACATGAAGAGAACCTGAGCTTCAGGAAGAGACAACTCAGAGCTTTAAGAATCACAGATAGAAAGAAGCCCAGGTTTCCGCTCTCAAGGAGACACTAGAATAGATAAGATGAGACACACAAAGTTTAGAAACAATAGTATACAATAAATCCCCAACTTACAAACATTGGGATTGTGAACTTTCACAGATACAACTGGACCCAGACTGTACAGATATAAACAAATCATGGCAGTAGCTCGTGTGTCTGCTGGACATTATAATAGTTATGCTGCTGTGTGTTTACCATACAGTGCAGTAGTGCACAGCAATACAGTGCTCAGTGAGAGCTCAGGATGTCTGGAACCGAGGAAAAGCAGGTTGATGAGGAGGTTTGTTTTTTGTTTTTTGTTTTTGTTTTTGTTTTTTAAGACAGGGTCTTGCTATGTAGTACAGGCTGGCCTTAAACTCACTATGAAACCCAGGCTGGTCTCCAACTCATGGCAATCTTTCTGCTTTAGCCTTCCGAGCACTGGGATTACACACATGTACCACCATGCCTGGTTTGGTTCTTTTAATACTTTACATTATATGTTTGTGTCAAAGATGTGTAAGACTCACTTTGTTAGACTTACAAAGGAATCTGACTGACTGAAGGAATTCCGCGAAGATGGCAACCAGGTGAGCAGCAAAGAGGAATCCTCCCAAAGAGAGATCTCTAGCTCGAGACAGGCTCGGCGTGTGTGGGTGCCGGGTCCACGGCTGCAAAATCCCAACTGAACGTGCTGCTCTGCGCTACCTGAGCCTGGGCAGGGTGGCTCAATTTGCTGGGCGGGCCCAGAGAGCTGGGTGCCCGAGGCACTTGGCGCAGTGTGCAGGAGGTGGCTTGGCCAAGTCCATGCAACCCGAGGGTGCCACGGCGGGGTGGTCCCTCCCATCTCCCGACCCTGCGCAGCTTGCCAGTGGCTGCAACCAGAAATTGGCTTTTTGGCGGCTGCAGAGCAGAGTGGACTCGGAGCCCACGCTCCTTGGGCAGACTGCGCTAATCCGGGTTGCGGACCGGGGTCCCACTCAGGTCCCCGTCCCCGCAGCTGGCGCCCTCCTCAGCCTGAGCGCGGGCACTGCGGCGGCTACAGTCGGCGGCTCCTGCAAGAGCACCAAAGAGGCAGAGAAGCATCAGGGAGCAGCAGATCGCAGGCGGGGCACAAGATATTGGCACTTTGGAGCTCTCCTGCCTGCACAGATTCCGGAACAGGTGAGCCGATTGTGTGCCGCAACCAGATCTCTGAGTCAGGAAGAAGCTCGACCCAGGGAGATACACCTGAGTGACATTCCCGCCTGCACGATCCCAGGGATGGGTGAGTTGTTTGGGCGCCACAGCCGGATTTCTGAGTCGGGGAGTAGCTCCGCCCAGCAAGGGACATCCCAGCAGCCACACTGACTGCAAGGACCCCGGGACAGGAGATCTGGGTGGGCACCCTGACTGGATTTTTCAGTGGGGGAGGAGCTCCACCGAGGGAGGAACACCTGAGTGGCCCCCTGCCTGCACAGTCCCTGGGGCAATGAGCTGTATATGCGCCCCAGCCAGGTCTCTGGGTAGGGAGTAACTCGGCCCACAAAACAGCATATGAGTAGCCTATTGAGCAGAACTCTGAGCAGAAAGCTTAAGGGACATTCTCCCGAAGAGAAGGAGTCACTGGAGCAGCCTTTGCAACAGACCTTTGCCTGGTGAACTGCCTGGGTAATTTATAGCTCAATATTTTGAATCTGATACCCAAAAATGGGAAGACAGAAGAACAAAACGCAGTCTCAGAACTCAACTCCACCCAGAACAAGTACTGGATGCGAGGATACAGGGGAACTAGGAAGCCACATACCTGCAAGTTCTGAAACGATTGCATCCGAAATAAAGAAACAACTCCATCAGGCCATAGAAGACCTTAAAGCAGAAATAAGCCACATACCTGCAATAATCTCTCAGACAAAAAAAGAACTGAAAACTATAATGGAAGAAATGTTCTGTACACATAGAGAAGAAATAGATAAAAGAATAGAAGAAAGTAGGAAACAAATGGAAACGTTACAAGAGCAAATTAGGAATGAATTACCACGAATGAAACAGGTCCAAAGAGATTGCCAGGAATTCAAAACTTTCACTGAAAGCTTGCAAAATCGCTTAAATGAAACCGAAGATAGAATTTCAGACCTTGAAGACAGCATGGCAGCTTATGAGCGTGAAAGGAAGGATCTCATAAAATCATCAAAGACCCAAGAAAAATCAATCCAACAGCTGCAAGATGAGGCAAAACGAAATAATATTCGAGTAATAGGAGTCAGTGAAACAGCAGAAGACAACACAAATGATATAAAAAGAATATTTGCTGAAATAATAGCAGAAAATTTCCCAAACAAGGTAAAAGATACTGAAGTATAGTTAATCGAGGCATATAGAACCCCAACGAACCATAACCCAAAGAAAACCACACACAGACATATAATAGTCAAGATCACAGACATCCAGCAAAAGAGCACAATATTAAAAGCTGCTAGAGAAAAGAAACAGATCAGCTATAAAGGAAAGCCCATCAGAATCACAGCAGACTTCTCAAAGGAAACCATGAAATTAAGAAGAGTTTGGAGTGAGGTGTTACAGATTCTGAGACAAAACAACTTCCAACCGAGACTGATGTATCCTGCAAAACTATCCTTCAAATTCAATGGAGAAATAAAATATTTCCACGACAAAGAACAACTGAAGAACTTCATGAGTGCCAAACCAGCATTGCAAGAAGCACTAAAAGATATTCTAGACAGAGGAAAAAAAATAACCACAATCTCAAGAACAACAATACAAAGAAACCCTCAAACAGGACAAGTAAGTAAACAGATAGCAAAAGTAGGAAAACAACAAGTAAATAACATGACTAGAATAAGCCAACATATAACCATTATAACTATTAATGTAAATGGCCTCAATTCACCAGTCAAAAGGAAAAGATTGGCAGAGTGGATTAAGGAACACAATCCAACGATATGCTGTATACAGGAAACACATTTTACTTAAAAGGAAATCCACAGGCTGAAAGTTAAAGGATGGAAAACAATTCTCCATGCAACAGGTCTGCAGAAAAAAGAAGGGGTAGCTATTATGTTTGCAGACAATGTAAACTTCAAACCAAAAACAATCAAAAGAGATAAAGAAGGCCATTACATACTAGTTAGGGGAAAGCTGCAAGAGGAAGAGATAACAATCCTAAACATTTATGCACCAAACAATGGAGCACCAAACTTTACAAGGCCAGCTTTAACAGACGTGAAAAATCAACTAACTAATAACACCATTTTAATGGGGGACCTAAACACCCCTCTGACGCAAAGAGACAGGTCAACTGGGCAGAAACTCAGCAAAGAAATAACAGACCTGAAGCAAAAGTGTGAACAAACGGACTTAGTAGATGTATACAGAGTGTTCCACCCCACAACATCAGAATACACATTTTTCTCACCTGCACATGGGTCTTTCTCTAAAATTGACCACATTCTAGCCCATAGAGCATATCTACCTAAATGCAAAAGAATTGAAGTTATCTCATGCATATTATCTGACCACAGTGCAATGAAACTGGAAATTAATGACAAAGGGAACTCCAAAAACTGCATAAACACTTGGAAATTAGACAACAACCTCCTGAACAACCAATGGGTCACACAAGAAGTTAAAGAAGAAATTTAAAAATACCTACAAATAAATGAAAATGCAAATACAACCTACCGGAATCTGTGGGATGCAATGAAATCAGTCCTCAGAGGGAAAATTATAGCAATGAACTCATATATAAAGAAAACAGAAAGACAGAAAATAAATAGCCTAATGCTACACCTCAAACTCTTAGAAAAAGAGCAACAAGCCAAACCAAGAGCCCAAAGAAGGGAGGAGATTATAAAACTCAGGGCAGAAATTAATGCAATTGAGATGAAGAAAACTCTACAAAAAATAAGTGAATCAAAGAGTTGGTTCTTCAAAAGAATAAATAAAATTGATGAACCCCTAGCCAACCTTATCAAAAAAAGAAGGGAAAGAACTCAAATTCATGCAATAAGAAATGAAAAGGATGAAATCACCACTGATCCCACAGAAATCAAAAAGATCATTAATACCTACTTTGAAAATCTTTACTCCCATAGGATAGAAAATTCAGAAGAAATGGACAGATTCCTAGAACGGTACAAATTACCAAAATTGAATCAGGAAGACTCAAAAATCCTGAACAACCCAATATCAATTAACAAGATTGAAGATGTCATAAAAAACTTACCAACAAAGAAAAGCCCAGGCCCTGATGGATTCACAGCAGAATTCTACAAAACATTCAGAGAAGATCTAATGCCAACACTCCTCAAACTCTTCAGTGAAATCTAAAAGGAAGCAACTCTCCCTAACATGTTTTGGGAGGCAAGTATCATACTGATACCAAAACCAGAGAAGTACCCAACCAAGAAAGAGAACTATAGGCCAATCTCTCTAATGAACATAGATGCAAAGATACTCAACAAAATACTAGCAAATAGAATACAGCGAATCATAAGGAAAACTATACACCATGACCAGGTAGGATTCATTCCAGGAATGCAGGGATGGTTCAATATGTGCAAATCAATTAATGTAATACATCATATCAACACAGCCAAAGACAAAAACACATGATCATCTCAATAGATGCAGAAAAGGCTTTCGATAAAGTCCAACATGCATTCATGTTAAAAACCTTAGAAAAAATAGGAATAGATGGGCTCTACCTCAATCTGATCAAAGCCACCTATGACAAACAAACAGCCAACATCATACTAAATGGACACAAACTGAAAACTTTCACTTTAAAGTCAGGAACAAGACAAGAATGTCCATTGTCACCACTCCTATTCAGCATAGTTCTGGAAGCACTAGTCAGAGCAATGAGAAAAGAGAGAGAAATAAAAGGAATAAGGATAGGAAAGAAGAAGTTAAACTATCACTATTTGCAGATGACATGATACTATACATGGAGGACCCCAAAAACTCCACAAGAAAGCTCCTGGAATTAATTGAAAAATTCAGCAGCATAGCTGGATACAAAGTCAACACCCAAAAATCAATAGCATTCCTATACACGAACAACAAACAGACTGAGAGAGAAATTGAGGAAACCATACCTTTTACAATAGCATCCAAGAAACTGAAATACTTAGGAATCAATCTAACAAAGATTGTGAAAGATTTATTCAGTGAAAACTACAGTACTTTGAAAAAAGAGATTGAAGAGGATTTCAATAAATGGAAAAACATACTCTGCTCATGGTTAGGAAGAACCAACATTGTGAAAATGGCCATACTACCAAAATTGTTGTACAGATTCAATGAAATTCCCATTAAACTACCATTGGCATACCTCACAGATCTAAAGAAAATATGCCTTAAATTCATCTGGAACCAGAAGAGACCCAGAATAGCAAAAGCAATCCTGGGCAATAAGGACAAGTCAGGTGGAATCACCATCTCTGACCTGAAATTATACTACAAAGCAACTGTAATAAAATCAACCTGGTACTGGCTAAAAAACAGACCTGAGGATCAATGGAAGAGACTGGAAGATGCAACCACAACGAAAAACACACTCAGCTACCTAATATTTGACAAAGGGGTCAACCAAACCCACTGGAAAAAAAGAAGGCCTATTTAATAAATGGTGCTGGAAAAGCTGGCTCGCCTCTTGCTGAAAACTGAAAATAGACCCCAGTCTATCACCATGCACCAAACTCAGGTCAAAATGGATCATCGACCTCAACATTAAAACAGAAACACTAAACCTATTGGAAGAGAAAGTAGGTAAAAATCTTGAAGACATAGGAGTAGGCAGAGAGTTCATGAACAAGAATGAAGCTGCAAGGGAAACACTCCAAAGAATCAATAACTGGGACCTCATCCTACTGAAAAGTTTTGGTACATCTAAATAAATCACCAGCAAAGTAAAAAGAAAACCCACAAATTGGGAAAAAATCCTAGCTGGCTGTCCCTCAGACAAAGGTCTTCTATCTAGAACATACAAAGAATTAAAAAACATGTACCTGTCCAAATTCAAAGACCCAATCTAGAAATGGGCATCTGAGATGAATACACACTTCTCAAATAAAGAAATACAAATGGCAAATAAATATATAAGAAATGTTCCACATCCTTTGTCATTTGAGAAATGCAAATAAAAACAACATCGAGATTTCATCTCACCCCAGTAAGACTGGCCAGTATGAAAAAATCATCCAATAACAAATGCTGGCGAGGCTGTGGAGAAATAGGGACTCTATTACACTGCTGGTGGGAATGCAGACTGGTACAACCACTGTGGAGAGCAGTTTGGAGATTCCTCAGCAAACTAGGCCTAGAGGTTCCATTCAAACCAGCTATTCCCCTTCTGGGTATTTTCCCAGAAGATCTGAAAGCATCATATCACTCTGATATATGTCCACCCATGTTTATAGCAGCACAATTTGTAATAGCTAAATTGTGGAAGCAACCCAAATGTCCATCCACAGAAGACTGGATTTAAAAACTGTGGCATTTTTATATAATGGAATATTATTCAGCTATAAAGGGGGACAAATTTGGGGCCTTTGTAGGCAAATGGTCACAATTGGACACCATACTAATAAGTGAAATAAATCAGAGGTACATGTGCAAGCAACATATTGTGTCACTGGTGTAAGAACCTGAGGGTGGGAACATAAACTAAGAGACATGAAGGAAATCTGTTCAAAAGTAAAGAACAGATGGGACGTGGGAAAGGAGAAAAGAAAGAGGCAAAAATGTATGTATGAATGTATGTATGTGTATACATATGTACAGGGTGGCTAACATGGTTCTACTATTGTCTTATGTCACTTAATGGTATGGAATAGTTGATGACGGGTTGTTTGATCAATCTTGTATGTCTATATGTGTTCTCTGCAGCATACATTTTGAAGATATCAATATGCAATGCAACAACTATTGTTTGTTTTCTGTTGCTTTGTCTATAATTCAATTCTGATTATACGGTTTTTGAGCTACTTCATGTCTCTTTGTTAATGCTTTTCGTTTTTTTTTCTCTTTCTTTTTCTGTTGATGATGTAGTTCTTTTTGCTTTCACACTTTAAAAAGAAGTTGTACTACTGACTTAGGTCACTTTATTGTAAGGAATAGTTGATGATTAATTGTCTGATCAATTTTGCATGTCTATATCTGTTTTCCTGAATATACACTTAGAAGTTATCAATATGTAATGCAATAACCATTGTCGATTCCCTGTCACCTTATCTGTAACTCAGATTCGATTGTACTATTCTTATGCTACTTTGTGTCTGTTTGTTAATATCTTTTTGTTTTTATACTTTTAAAATAAAAAAAAAGAAAACAAAGGAATCTGACTTACAAACATTCTCCTGGAATGGAACTTGTTTGTAAGTAGGAGGCTTACTATAATATAAAACTGAGAGTGTTGTCAAAGTTACACACACACACACACACACACACACACACACACACCTACACCTGTGGAGCATGGAACAGGGAAATTACTTGTTTTTGATCCTGAAAATCATGATAGGCCCCTGCATGGCTGGAGTCTCAAGGGTGTGAGTTTTGCTCCCTTTTGAAGCACAGCTCAGATACCTGTTAGGTACTAAGGGTTGTTTGGACATCAGGTAAGGAACTGAGAGCCATCACCAGCTTTAGATCTTTATTTTCTCACAGTTTTCTTGCACTTGTCCTGTCAGATACCCAATGAGGGAGAAGAAAGCCAGTGGGATGATGCTGTGAGCTCGTGCTCCCTGAAGACATTGCCACAGATCCTGAAAACATGAAGAATTAACCAACCTGGGAACTGCAATCTCACAGAACAGCGGCAAGCCTTCATACCACAGCCAGCTCCTAATCTGCCCGTGTTGCCAATCGCATGATGCACTGGATGGCTCTTGCTTTTAAAAGCATGATGTAGAACAGCCACGCATGTAGTCTCATTATGTTTTTTTTTATTTTGTGTAGGTATCATGGTGGCCTCAGGAAAAGTCAGAGCAGCAGGTCCTGAGTTGCTGAGTGTGACGTGCTGCCCTATCTACCTATCCTTAGGAGAGGTTTTCTGTTTGTTAGTTTGTTTTACTGTTTGTTTCAGTCATGGGGCTGGAATACAGAACTTTTGCATTGGACTATACCCCTACTCTTGAAATTCTTTTCTTTTGGGACAGGGCCTACGCTGCTAAATTGCCCACCCTGGACTCAACACCAGTCCTGCTGTCAGCCTCTCAGAGCACTGGGATGACAGGCGCACGCCACACGCTCAGCACCAGGGAGCACTTTCAGCTGCTCTCCGTATAGACCCTCTGCAGCTCCGTGGAGTTCAGCCTGGTGCCACAGCCTTAGGAGCAGCAGGAGGGCAAAGCGGAGCCAAGGGGCCTGTGACACCCACGATCCACAGCCAGGTCACCGTCAGGCGTCACAGAGAGGTCACAGGAA
The DNA here is from genome assembly GCA_004027595.1 of Dinomys branickii. Lineage (NCBI taxonomy): Eukaryota > Metazoa > Chordata > Mammalia > Rodentia > Dinomyidae > Dinomys > Dinomys branickii. The sequence goes on from PVLD010024340.1 coordinate 25,010, forward strand.
GAGCCACACCTGCTCCTTTGTGCAGGACAGGCTGGCACCTCACTTCTCAATCACAGACAGCCTCGCTGCTCGGTGCTCGGGGATGATCTATTCATCTGGATGGTGCCAGAGGTGGGAGCGGGCAATGGACTCGTTTGCGTCTCCATTCCCACGGCCCCATGAAGGTTTCCGAGCTGCCACATCAGCACTGCCTCTCTCTGGACAGAGGTGTCCCTCTGATGTCTCCATCACAGCCTCCAGCCCATCAGGAGGGGGCACTGTGAGGGACTCAGGAAAGCGCTAGGAGAGGGGCACGCCTGAGACCCTTCTACTGCTGCGGGATTCACTAGGTGAACCCTCCACACCCTAGAAAGTGTCACGGTGGTAAGGATGTCCCCATCCTGCCTGTCTACCTCAAACACTCAGCACTAGTCCCCGACCCTGGCAGCTGTGAAAAGCCGCAGGTGGTATAATCATATAAAATGACAGACAGAGGTAGAAGAAGCCCCTAATCATGCAATATGCAGTGAATGATAGCCCAGGTTTTAAATCCGGTTCCACAGGCCCAGTTTTGCCAATGAATCTTCTGAAAGTTCCTAACCCCAACCCACTCTCTTTAGCTCCCCCATTGCTGATCAAAAAGCTTTTCTTTTTTTTTTTTTTATTTTA